>JASCZI010152704.1:1047-12928 GCA_036250425.1 Stylosanthes scabra | reverse complement strand
TTTGAGCCACAAAATTATACATATTATGATTATCAAGAAGCATGGACTAACATATTATATTTATCACCAAGTCCACACTCTTGGTTCATTTGGTTCAGAAAAGGAAGTTCATTACAATTTCCAAAGTGGTTCCAATCATGGTTCCAAACTTTTGGACCAATAGAAGCATTTTTCCCAAAAGAAGCTAGTCTTGCTTATGAGTATTTTAAAAACAAGTCATCATTTCTACCAGAATATAAATTTATATCATTTATAGCAGCCATGGGAATTAGCTGGATTATGTCGTGGGACTATGATTCAGCAGCCTTTGAAGACTCTCCCAGCATACAATACTTAATAAAAGTTATTAAAATCAAATGGTGGAGCAAATATGATCTTAATTTATTAAGAAAAGCAGCTATTGATCAATGGTTATCATCATCACAAAAACATCCTGCAATCACATCTTCAAGCAATAATATGACGAACAAGATATCTTATGAAATAGAGTCTCAATTTTTAGCTCAGAAAAAGCAAATTTTAGCAACATTAGCGGCAGCAACGTCAGAAGAGGATATTCATAATTCATTACAAGCCATACAAGCTATACCTCTAGGGGAAGATGAGGAAGTTCAGTCTAGCCCTACACAATATTTTCAAGATTCTCAAGACCCCTACGAGATGTAACAGATGTCACCAAAATAGTAAAAGCAAATAGTGACTGTCGGCACACAGTAAATGTCGGCAGAATAGTAAAAGCAAAACAGTGACTGTCGGCATACAGTAAATGTCGGTATAAAAAAAAAAAAAGTCAACTAAAGTTTGGCAAGAGGGTAAAATACTCAATAAAAGTTTGGTGTAATAGTAAGTTAGAAAGGTCTATAAATATGGAGAGCTTGTGAAGGGAAAGATCATCCAATACTAAGCTAAGCTCACAAAAACTCTCCAAAAATCCATCTTTGTAATCTTTCAAGCATTCTTGTAATCTTTCAAGCTTCTTCAAGTTAATAAGAGTTTATCATTTCAAGTAAGTATTATCTTCGTCTTCTTATTTAGTTTTGTTATTAAGATTTTGTCTATTAGATTTTTATAATGAAAAATTATAAACATCTTAAAAATAGAAAAAGATTTCTAAATTTTAAAATAGCAAGTTATGGAGAAAAAATTAAACAAGTTGTGAATAAAATGGGTAAATTACATATGAAGGTAGCAAAAATCAATAAGACCATGAAAGTTTTACATAAAATAAACATGATGAAAAAGTATAAAAAATCTTTGTTATCTCATAAAAAGTTGAACAAGTACCAGAGTCTTATGAGGATTAAGAAAGCTACTAAAATTAATAGAGTTAAAAGTGTTTTAACTAGCCTTAATCGGGGATAAAAGTGGTATCGGAGCCTTTCCGATAAAGGAGGAGGACTCTAGATTTAGATTATTCAGTAGTCATTATTAATCTAATCATCTTTATAGTTAAAACTTGAAGTAGCAGTAAAAATATTGTGTAGGGCTAGACTGAACTTCCTCATCTTCCCCTAGAGGTATAGCTTGTATGGCTTGTAATGTATTATGAATATCCTCTTCTGACGTTGCTGCCGCTAATGTTACTAAAATTTGCTTTTTCTGAGCTAAAAATTGAGACTCTTTTTCATAAGATATCTTGTTCGTCATATTATTGCTTGAAGATGTGATTGCAGGATGTTTTTGTGATGATGATAACCATTGATCAATAGACATATATATATATATATATATATATCTTTTAAAAGCTCGGTTTTCGCTCGCTCATGGAAGCAGGAGGTGGCTGCCCCTCCTTGCTTTGCCTGGGCGGGATAAATTTTTGCACTGCATTTATTGTGTTGCGCTGGCGGATGAGTTTGGCGGTTGTCACTGGGCATGGTGCGGAAATTAGTGCGCGGATTGAGCGGTGCCGCTCACGATAAATTGGGTGTGATTCGCATCAATCCTCCAACCTCTTCTTTGTGAACCCTAATCTGTAGCAGCTTCTCCTCCACACTAAAAGCTGTGTGTTGTCGCTGTCGCGTCTCCACTGTTTCAGCCTTCTTCCCTTGCTCTGTTGTGGCTCGTCTCCTCTTTCTTTGCATTTCTTTCTTGGTTCTTCTATTAGTCCATACTATCCTTGGTCCATATTATCTTTCTTGGCGTCTCTCCATGTTTCCCTTCCCCACGGAAGCAGGAGGTGTCATCTACTCCATGAGTGAGATTGGTGCCCAAAATATTCGCACAGCATATTGTGGTGGTTCATCTCTCCACGAGTCCTTTTGGCAGATTCCGCAGAGGGTGAAATTGGGTGCGGCGGAATGGTGCATGTGGTTTGTCGTGCGATTTGTTCCATTCGATGGCTTCTGATTCAACTGATGTGAGGTTAGTTAAATCCATTATCATTATCTCACCTCTCTGTTTTCTTCTTATACAATGGTTCTTTGAGGCTCTGTTGCAATTTTGTACAATCCTTATTTGAGGAGAAAAGTGCAAAATAGAATTTTTGTTGTTTCTTTCTATGTTTAGAACTAGAAAAGGGGTTTAATGTAATCAATTTTGTGTTTCATTTGATTTGGAGTTCAACAATTCCATCCAATCTTGTTTCTAAGAATAACTTTTTTACATGTGATGTGGCCTGTAAAGATTAATCTTTAGAGAAAAACTTCTTACGAACATAGGAATTTTGTCAAAGAATTTTCTTTTTATCTTTTCCTTTTGGTTGCTTCTGGTTTTCTCTTTGAGGACTCACTCAAGCTTAAGCTTTTTTTATTTTTATTGTGTGAAGTTATTATCTTACTAATTATTTTGTTTAATTTTTTACACTAATTGTTTCTCTCATTTGCATAATTTTCCAAGATTATATATATATAACAGGCTCCACACTTCGGGTAAAATTTTCAATGCCATTGTTATTATTACCTTTTCCTGATTTTGATTTACCTCCAAGGATTCACAAGTGAGCAAATGGTGAATCCATAAAAAACTTATCTGAAGCTTTCAGCTGTTCTTATGGGTTCTCATGGCCTAACAAAGGGTTCTTTGGCTTTCCTTAACTACCCTGCACAAATCATGTTCAAATCCACAAAGATAAATATATGAAACTAATCTTTACTTTTTCTCAATCTTATAATGGTGTTGTTGGATAGATTTTCTGATGAAACAACTTGAATGCATTTTCATCTGATTAGTTATTTGTTGATTTTATGAGAATGCAACCAAATAGGTGATTTGTTCAAGAGATTCTAAATTTGTTTTGGTTTAATAGGTGCTGCCAGTGATGATAATGCGAGCATTCATACCAGGTCAAAGAAAAAAATATCCATGGCTAAGAATATACATGATCATATGGTATTTATGCATTGCTGTCAGCGGTTTTTTTTATTTGTTGTTGCCTTTTTTTTATTTACTTTCGCTTTTTAGACAAATATATCCATCTGAGTTTAGAAGTTTTTTTCTTCTCTTATTTGGCACATCAAGGAAAGCATTTTTGTTATTGCTTTTATCATTTTCTTTTGGTGCCTAACCTTCTTGTTGTTACTGGCACGGGCAGGAATCCTATTTGCTTCTGTGGTTCTATTGTTGCTTCATTTTATGATTTTTGTGTTTGTGTGTGTTGGTTGTGCTGCCTCCGCTTCATGCACAAAGTTCATGTATACGAAGAATGTATCTGCTTCCCTGGGCACCAAATATGCGTGGTAAGATTTTGTTTATATCTTTCTTTCATTAACGTCTTTGAATTAGCATCTTCTTAAAATTGTCTTTCTGGGTGGCTATTAGTTTCAAGTCTCTTATATGCTTTATTTGATTCCAGGATCCGAAGTCTTTCTCTTCATTTATCATGGCCATTCTCTCAAGGTATTTCTATTTTCATTGTTTCCCTTTGTAGTTCTAAACTGTTGTATAATAGTATTTTGAGAGGCTAATACGTTACTGGTTTCTCCTTGAACTTCTCATCATGAATCCTTGAAAGCAATTAATGAAGTGGACTTATTCCCTTTAGATGATTGTAGGTTTGTAGTTTTATAGTGTCAATTATATTTTACCATTTCATGACTTTCAACAGCCTTTTTGTCAAGTACAACATCCAATTTTTTGGAGTATCTAAAAGATTTTTTAGGATATCAGACAAAGGAAACCATACTGGTGGGTTGGGAATTTTATATTTGGTTTCTCAGATTAGCTCTTTGAGTTTTGATTCCACTGGCTTGCATTGGTGGTAAATGGCAACTCAATTGGCCTTCTTTCTTTCCTTATTTAACTTGTTTTGAAAGTTTTTTAACACTCATGATAGATTGAGATGGTCTGATATACACTTCGGGTTCTGTCTCTTCACTACTTTTTTTTATCTTTTTCATCTTCAGTCTGCTTGCTGCTTTACGTCTTTTTGTCTTATATATATGCTTTCTTTTATATAATTTTGCACATTCAAAGTCTTGGCTCAACAAATTCTGTTTCTCTTAAAGGTATAATTTAATGGCTAACAGAGTTTTACTCTTGCTGGCTATGGCTTCTCGGAACCACCCACATTCATCAACTAGAATGCTCAGCAAAACTGCTGCTTTGTATTGCTGGCTATATGCTTATGGATCCTTCTTTGTGCTATCTTTTTTTGCTTTTGCTCATATAGGCCACTTTTTTAAGAATTTGACAAGTCAACTTCCTCAACAAGGATACTTGCAATTTCGGCTTTGAATACACTTCGAAAGGAATCACCTTACAAGCTGTTGCCTGGTGATAAATTTGATGTACTTGAGGAGTTGGGCAATGCCAAGTCATCCCCTGAAGAAGTTTTAACTCACTTTTCAAGAAGAGGGTTTCTTCAACGAGACACTAAATAGTCTTTTTCATGTTCATATGATAAGTCATTCTGAAAGTGCTTCTAGAGGTCATGGAGATTCCATTTTGAAAGCTTGGCTTACAAATCTATAACCAACTTCTACTTTGAATTTTCGGCTTCATGGCCGCGCACTCCAAGTTGGATCTCATTTTTTGGAAGTGATACATTCTACTCAAGTTTTGCATGAATTTTCGAGCGGCTTGTACAAGAGTGCGACATGCCTGTTGTAGAGGCACTGAAAGGTGTTGTAGATGAGTTTGCAATTGTTAAGGAGAGGTCCAAACAATGTGTAGCTGCTGAATATTCTGATGTTGATGGTCTATTGGGAGACTGGGAAGGCTGGCTGATGCCTCAGTGAAGTATATCATTTTAGCACAATATGTTGAGTCAACCCCTGAATGGGAAATTTGCATACGATATGCAGTTACCGGAAAAGGGAAGTATGGAACAAGGGTTCCTCTATTGAGGCAAAAAAATTTTTATGCTTTGATGACCCCTTACCTCCAATAGTAGCTACCACTGTAACAGCCAAGCGATCTGTTTTTCTGGCAGCTGCACTGATAGAAATATCCCCACAAAAAATGCCATTTGCTGAAATCCAGCTCCACCATATACTCTTGAATGAAATTATTGGTATTATCTATTATGCGCCACTCATCAGCCCAAGTAAGCACTACATCTTGCTCTATTTGATTATTTAATCACTTGAGTGAATTTTTCCTTAGACCTTGGTTTTGATGCTCTTGACACCTGTTAATAAGTACAAACATCTATTGTTAACTATAATCTATTATCTACATTTTGGTTGGTTTATATACATTGCCTTTTTAAAAAATAAAAAATAAAAAATGACATATGACCTTATGTAATTATACTAAATTATTTTGTTCTTTTCCTTTTTTGTGAGAATTTCTTCTATTTACTTTTGCAGACTTGTTCCTTCTTTACAGTATATGCACTTCAACTACCTAATTAATCTTTTGTGGTTATCCATGAAAATTTTAAAGCTTCGCTTATTTATTGTGTAGTTTTAGGAAAATCATGTCATTTTTTTAAATAACTCTACATCGAAAAAAAATCCCAAATTTAATTCCTCCTAGTTATCAAAAGGTGTCTTGGGCGCCATGGAAAAGGAAGACATTTATATGATGGTGAGATCCTTCAAGATTTGGCCTCTCCCTACATTTATTTACCAATATATTTTTAGACATAATTTCGAAGCACCCTTTGAAGTAAGTGATTAGAAAAAAGTAAATAAAAATGATTAAGCGTGGAGGTAAGTGATTATAATGGAAGAAGAAAGTTTAAATTTAGGTACTTTACTTCTTTTAATTAGTGTTTTAGCAGATCACAGAAACTTATGAACATGTATAAAGAACTTTGTACAATATTGTGCTCTCTATGCTTTCTATAATTTAAGAAAAGTATGCATGTCGTGTGTGGCCTGGGTATCAACACTCTATAACAATGTGGCTTGGGTCCCTAATCTTTCAAATCTCAATGCAATCAAGTTCCATAGGTTTAAGCATGCATATGGGAAATTTCAATCATGCTATTCTTCTTTAGTCTTCTTTACGAGTATCCAAATTTCATTACAACCCTCAAAAGACTTCAAAGGCTTCAATGTCTCAAACTCGAAGATTTTCTTAAAAAAGAGATGGACTTATCTAATGCTAAACAAATTTAATATTGGTTCATAAAGTTAAATATAACATAAGTAAGAATATATGTATTCAACCACATTACATACTTATTTAAACTATAATAATTATTATTTGATCCATAATTTTAATTTTTATTAGAAGATAGTGAAGTATTTATATATTTTTATGTTCAAATATTCTAGCCCTTAATTTTTCAAGAATATTATTAATTGCATCAAGGCAAACTTGAGATTCTCAGAAATGTGTGAGAAGGGGCTAAGGGTCTGTGTGGGCAATGGTGGTAAAATGAGATTTTGGGAGGATTCTGGGATTGTTTAAACTGGGTTTGGGACTTGAGATGGAGAAGGAGATTCTTTGAGTGGGAGTGTAAACACTATGAGGAACTAAACTGTTTATTATTGTCAGTTTTTTTGAATGCATGCATCATGGATAGGGCTGTCTGGAGCTTTTCAAATAATGGGAGTTACTCAGTTAAATCTTTTATTGAAGCAATGACGACAAGGAACTTTGGAATCCCGGAAACAAGGCATGTATTTGACAACATTTGAAGGGGTACGGTACCACCAAGGGTGCAATTATTTGGCTGGTATGTGATTCTGGGCAGGGTTAACACATTGAAAAGGTTGGCTTCTTTCAACATTATCCCAACGAATGAGGTAAACTGTATGCAGTGTGCCCAAAGGGGATTAGAGAGAGTTTTGTGTCTTGGTTGTTGTGAAGTGAGGGGGTTGAGAGCGAGGTGAGCTACGAAATGGATCAATCTATGGTTTAAGATAGTGTGGGTAATGTGGGGAGTTAGAAATTTGAAAGTATTTGAGAATAAAAACATTACTGTGGAAGAAGCTTGGGAGAGAGTTAGTAGAAATGGGATGAGTGGGAGAATTAAGGGGTAACCAGTCCAAGGGGTTTTATATAGGGGGAGGGGTCGGGTGGGGGGTTTCGCTAGAGCAAAGGAGAATATTGAGTTATAAATGGTGACTATGTGGAAATTGTGGAACAAAGACACTGTAGTATGGGGGTTGGGGGTACTTAGTGAATAAAAATGATAAGGTGTTGGTATTCTTATGTGAATTTTTGAATGCTAAGTCTAGAACGGAGGCGTTAATTGATGGCTAGAAGTGGTCTTACAAATTCTACTAGAAGAAGTAATGCACCCTCCAGAACAGATATTGCTAATAACTGTGGTCACTTGTATCGCAAACTGGTCTTAAGGATGAGGGATATTGTGTGTGGAACCTTAATTTCCTAAGAAATCAATGAAATAATCTAATGCATAAATAAATGGAATAATCTAATGCGGCAGGTAGCGCATCTTAAAGTGCAATTGGCAGGCAAAAAGGAGTTTATTCATTATAATAAATGGAAGCAGCTGCTGATGGAAGGGAATGGTCCAAGAATCTACTGGTGTTTTTAAGTGGTGTATTTATTTCTGATTGTAACTATGTCATGGATTCCTCTTGGCCACCCCTTGATGGCAATGCCGAAGTGGGCGGCTAAGTGGTGTCGAGGTAGGGATAATTTATGTATCTTGTCTATGATAAGGGTGTACACCTTTGAGGTCTTTAGACGTGTTTTATATTTTGCGTTATTTTGTTGTAACTGTGTTGCAAACGTTGGCTGTCGAGAATGCTTCAATGATTAAAAAAAACTTTTACTTTTTCAATCGTAAGTTGCAACGTGCAATCAGGAAAAGGCAGGTTGCCGAATATCCTCTGTTGTGTTCTCTTGAATGTTGAGATTTTTGTTGGCTAAGCATTTTTATCAGAAAAAAAAAAACATGGAAACATGAATAAAAGATGTTGACTCATTTCATAAGTTCATATGTCATTATTATGTTCCTGTTTGCCAACACTGTTATTTATGTTAACAAAAAATGGGCATAACCGCATTGATCAAGTAATAAGAGCCCTGGAATCCATCCATTTCTTGAGCATTAGATTCACCTTTAATGTACTAGCAGAAAACTTCTTCTAATATTATTTACTAGATTTATATATGAGTTAGAAAAATAATTAAACATAATTATAAATCAATAACAGTGTTTACTTGTTGATAAAATTTAAGGGCATTTTAAATTTTTTTAATAAATTTAAGAGACAAAAATATAATTTATTTTTTTTAAAAATTATATTTGTAGGACCTTGGCCCTGCTAAAAAAAATTATTATAAAACCTATTAATAATTCATATAATGCTTGACGAAACATGATGAGTTTTATTTTTCTTATAGGCTTATGCCCGTGCTTGCAAGGGCTAAGTCAACTAGTATATATATATATATATATATATATATATGTGAAGGATTTCACATGTTCCAATATAAGTAAGATATTCCAGTCACTAAAAGGTTGCAAATTTAATTTTGTCATGTTTCATATGGTGAAATATCCAATGAACCCTTGAAGTAATACTCGAAAAGACCAATTAGTCGATATGGCTTGAGCTGCACTTGGATTATTGGGAATTTTTTGTTTATTATATGAATATATTTTTTGATGTGTCCCATTCCTCATGTTCACCATGTTCATATACCATGTATAATTTATTGTGTAAAAATATAGGTGATGCCCAAAATCCTTTCGGAATTTCGAACTTTCCACCGGCAAGTGCATCGGATCGTATCAAGTAATAAAAGTGAGTAAGAGTTATTGTTCCACGAGGATTAATGGACTAAGCAATAATGATCAATCAATTTTCTAATTAGACAAAATCAAATCTCAAAGATATGGTGAATCAGAATTAAATCTAATCAAATCTAATCAAATATAAATTAATCAAATCTACTAAAATCATGTAAAATCAATCAAAATCTCACAAAATCAATTAATAGAAAACTTGGACAGCAAGCAATAAATTGAGAATAAGTCAATAATAATGAAGGACAAGCCAAGGATTAAAAGATATTCACCCAAACATAACCCTAATTCAAATAATCAAATTTATTTCTCATGCAAGCAATCATCAAATCACAAAGAACCCTAATTAACTAAATCCTAATCTCTTAGTGATCTAGTTTCTCCTAATTCAATTAATTATTAATATCTTAATTAATCAAAGAATTAGAAGATGAAGAACAATTCAGATTCGGTTGAGATGAAATTCAAGAGTGGTTTTAGATTGAATTCTATGTCACTTATTCAACCTAACTCTAATCCAATTGAATATCACACAACAATTGCATAATTTACCAATTCCTTATCTCTAATTCACTGGTTAATTATGAAGAACAATTCTCTAACACGATCAATTTAGGTTTCTCTCAAAATCAATAAATTGAAAGTTGGAACCATGATTACCTCTCGGTTAGACCACGTTCCTAAAATTGAAGAACAGAGAAATTGAACTTTGAATTGATACAGATGCTTGCAATTTGAAGAAAACTTGAAATCAAATTAGGAATCCATGCTTGGGATGAACAGAGCCCTCATCCCTAGGCTTGATAAATTGCTTAGCCACTCATGGTGATGAATGACATAACAGAGATGAGAAGGGAAGACATGAAAACCTAAATCCTAATTACGTAGAGAGAAAATAGAATAGTTCTGTAATGTGATAAGTTCTTTCCTAAACCTAAAAACTAGCTATTTATAATAATCACTAAACCTAGAATTACATTCACTGAAGGACATACAAAATTATGCAGAGGCTTGGGCCTTGGAGAAGTGAACCACGTTTGGGCCAAGTTTGGAACTTGGTCCAAACGTGGTCTTGTCTTGGTGAGGAAAGAGGCCTCACGTTTGAGTCATGTTTTGGCCTTGCTTGGACTTGGGAAGCATGCTCTTCATCACGTTTGGGTCATATTTTGGCTAGGCCTAGGCCAAAACGTGACTCAAACGTGGCCTTGTGTGTGCTTGAGTGAGCCTTGGAAGGAGTCACATTTGGCCCACGTCTAGGCGTGGTCCAAACGTGACTTGGTGGTGAGGTTGGCTAGCTTTCCCTTGTCTTGAATGGGTCACGTTTGGATCAAGTGTGTACTTGAGCCAAATGTGATCTTTGTTCCTTGTTGGCAAGCTTGGCCGAGCTTTGGTGAGCCTTGGAAGGTCACGTTTGGGTCAAGTCGGCCAAGTGTGAGACTTGGCTCAAACGTGACTCATGTGTGATCTTGGGAGCTTGGTGAGCTTGATGAGCTTGATGGGACTTTGGAATGAGTCACGTTTGGGCTATGTCAGAGACATGGTCCAAACATGACCTTGATGTTGCCTTGGAGGAGCTTGGATTCTCTGTAACTTGACTCAAGCTTCCTCTGTTCTCTATTTTCTTCTTCTTCCTCTGTTTTTTTATGATTTCTCTCTAAATACATAACAAATACCCAAAATACTAATTGATGGGGGAATTAAGCTATATTACTTGAGTATTAAGTTAAATATCTACTAAATACACATGAAATTAGGGTCTAAAAGCATGAAAGATACACACACATCAACAGGTATTTAGTATTTGATAAAAAACTATTGTATTATTATAAAAAAAATTGTTTATTTTTTTATTATACATATAATTATTCTACTGTAGTAGTTTTAATTATTATGGTGGATAAATATCCATATTATAAATGTGAAAATTAATACGAAAAAAATTGATTTAATAATAGATTTTTTATATGCAAGTTGTATTATTGGGTTAAAAACCGATTTGAAATAATACTAGAATAGTTAGCTTTTTTAATATTTATGTTATAAAAAAAATTATTTTATATTTTATAAAAAACTAAAAGGTTAATCGATAGAAGTTTTAAATATTGGTAAAAAGATAGTAAAGTTAGTAGAATTTATAAGAAGTAATTTATTTAAAATAAATGTAATATGCGATCTTCTTTATTTGGAAACAAATTTATTTTTTATTTGATTAGAAAAATTTATTATTTTATGATAATTTTAATAAAGTATTATTCTTGATTTTGCTATTTTAGCACACAAAAACTTATAGAATTTAATTGTCTTCACCATGTTGAAGAATCATCAACATGTAAAATTTAGTTATCTTAAGTTTTTAATCATGGTTATAAAAGTGTTTAAAGAAAAAAGTGATATTTACATTTTCAGTTACTGCTATTTTACATATAAAATTAATTTTGTATTATTTATTTTATTTTCATAAATAGATATTAATATTAACTATACACTAATATAGCTGTGATTTTTTTTTATCATTTATTTAAAGTCTATCATTTCAAAGCATCTGAGTGCAGCACTACTATAGCCTCCCACTAACGTCGCTCCGAAATTGGCTACAATATCATCGGCTTTTATGACCCTAAGCTGACTTTGCCGCATATCATCTACTCCCTACCTCTGCAGCAAGTGAGGTCCCCAACTGTGGTCCACCTACGTGCTAACCACATACGTCGCCCTCAACGAATCAGATCCATTCAAATATTAAATCTATTAAATAGACGGCGACTG
>JASCZI010152702.1:0-12946 GCA_036250425.1 Stylosanthes scabra | reverse complement strand
TGATGTATGTCACGCATATGCGTGGGTTCTTGCTGTCTTCCACGCATATGCGTGGAGTCTCTGTCTGGAACGTGTTTTTAGTGAAATTTGCCCACGTTGTACGAGGTGTGGCTCACGTATAACGTGGGCTCTCTGTCTTGTTACCCACGCATATGCGTGGACTTCCACGCCTATGCGTGGGTCTTCAACTTGGCCTTGCAGGTTGAGTTATTCTTCAATGTTCTCCACGCATACACTTGATCTTCAACGTGTGTATGTGGGTCTTGGTGCTTGAATGATCATCTTAGCTTCCCACGCATATACGTGCTGTTCTGCGCATATGCGTGGGACTTAGGGTGAGGAAGAATGAAGAGGTATTCCACGCTCATGCGTGGGTTTGAGGAAGTTTAGCACATAGGGTCACGTACGTGATCCTTAAAGGTGACTTGGGATGCGTGGTTCCTTGCTGTCAGGATGCCTTCCACGCATATGCGTGGACTTCCACGTCTATGCGTGGATGTTGTGAAGTTGGGCGATGGCAGAGTCACGCATATGTGTGGGTCTTGTGTGAGCTTGCTGATCCACCACGCATATGCGTGGTTTTCTACGCCTATGCGTGCTGAGGATGGGCTTGGTTGCCACGCCTAAGCGTGACAGAGTTGCTTAGGCGTGGGCTTGTCTTGATGTCGCACGCATATGCGTGCTTCCACGCATATGCGTGGAGTCTGCCCTGTTTTGCTTCCCAATTCTGTTTCTTCATCTTCTTTGCTTCAACCTTTCTACGAATGGTCTTCTATCACCTAAAACTCTTAGTGAATTTCTATAAAACACAAACACAACTCAAAGAACATTAAGTTTGTTTGATTAATCAATAATTGAACATAATTCACAAAGAATGACATAATTATGAAGAGAAATTGAGACTAAAAACGACCAAAGATGCATACGCATCAACAAGCTATTAAACATAAGAGTCCATAACCCAGCACAAACACAACATAGTAACATAAAAACCTAAGATCATACCCTACACCCTTAGTCAACGACATAAGAGTCCTTAACCCGTGAGCTGTTTTTGCTCACATTCATTTGCCACCATTAGCACAAAAACCGTGGTACCCATGAGCTGTTTTTGCTCAATCCCATTTACCACAAGTTGCACGAAAACCGTGGCACCCCATAGCTTTTTTCTTTGTTTTTGCTTTTACCAAAAACCATTGAGACCTCCCACGGTTTCTATAAATTTTTGATTTTGGTGCAATTCCATCAAATTGCATGCAACGGTGTAATCGGGTAAATAATAAGGGCAGTTAGCTTATATGTGTAACTTGCCCTTTTTTTTTTTTTTTGTCCAGAAATGCATGCATGACAAAAACAAAACAAGATCGAGAAGGTAAAAGGTGAATTAGATTTGATTACCTTGTATCCGGTTTTATATGATGATTGGGACTGGTGAGATTTGTGAGAACTGAGAAGTACGATTTTGGGATGGGGACCACGTTCGAGCTGTTGTTTAAGAGTCTGCATGGCTTCTTCTTTTGGAGTTGACCACACTGGAACAGTGGAACCAACTTTATTGCATGATCACGTGTTTTAGAATTTTTTTTTGGTATTATTAGGAAAAATATAAATAATTAATAATTTTCAAACTAATAAATTAAAAAAAATGTATCTATAATTATTATTTATAAAATATTTATAATGAAAGTTATAGAATATACGAAATTTAAAATAATTATTAACGAACTTTAGAAACAGAACATCCGAAACCTAGAAACAGAACATTCAAAACCGAAAAAAATAGAATATTTAATTCAAGTTGTTGACTGATATTGGCGGATTTTTTATTGGTTACCTAGCATTACTCGTATTATTATTATTATTATTATTATTGGGGTTTAAGGTGAAAACAAATTAAAGATCACGTGCTTAAAATCATTAAAAAGATGCAGACAATAGAACATGCACATAACTTTCAGGGTTAGTTTATTTATACTAATCTTATTTTAATTTTAATCTTATCTTTATCTTTATCTTAATCTTAATTTTATCTTATCTTATCTTATTTTAATTTTAATATCTTATCTTATCTTATTTTAATCTTATCTTAATCTTAATCTTAATCTTATTTTAATAGTATATAATTGAGAAGCTCAATTGCTAATGTGGTGGCTAGAGAGTAAATTTAGGGGCTAAATGTTATAGGTGTCGTCATTAGAAAATTTGTTTTTTCAATTATTTTTAATTGACATAATTAACTAAATTTAAAATTTTAAATTTCAAATATTAGATACGGTTGTTGAAGTAATTTTAAAATGTTTTATTTTTTAATTAAATTATAAAATTTTAAATTTATACGGTTGTTGAGGGATTTTAAATAAATTTTTGTATGTTTACTTTTTATATTAATCGTATTTAAAATTTCAAATTTCAAATCTTAATTTTTATTACAGTTAATCCTATAAATTTCAATTAGAAGTATTCATTAGAATTTTTATTTTTTATATTTTTTAAATTTTGATATTCTAAAATTATATGCATGCATGTTAATGAATTTAAAATTCATCGGAAGTACTTATTAAAATTTTATTTTTATGTAACACCTTCACTTTTGCTTTGAGCGTTATTATTAGTTCCTCTTTTTTTTTCTTTTAATTTTATTTTTTTCTATAAAGTCGATACTATATAATATCATGAATATTAATAGAGTGGTCCCAATATAAGGTTAATAAATAATTTATGGCATGACTATTATTTTATTAGGATAAAATAATTGTATGTACTAAGAAATACTACTTATAATAAAAAATAAAATATTGTTAATGAATTTAAAATCCAATTGGACATACTCATTATAATTTTTATTTTTAATTATTTTTAATTATGATATTTTACTAAAACAATTTTAATGTGAATTCAACATTTAAAATTAACTCAAATAATATACATAAGTATATCTTAACTGAATTAGAAAAAAAAAGAACAACAGAGGGAGAGCGAGAGAGAGATAGAGAGATATATATAACAATAGAGGGAAAGAGAATGAGAGAGATAGAAAAAGAAATAGGGAAAGAGATAAGGAAAGAGAGGGGAGAGAGATAAAGAGAGGGAGAATGGGAGAGGAAGAGAGAGGGAGGGTGAGAGAAAGAAAGAAAGGGAGAGAGGAAGGAAGCGAGATAGGTAGGGAGTGAGGGAGAGATATAAGGAGAGAGGCATATAGGGAAAGAGAGAGTGATAAAAAAAAGAGGGAGAAAGAGATAGGGAAAGAAAAAGGAAAAGAGAAATAGAGAAAGAGGGGAAAGAGGAAAAGGAACAGAAAGAGAGAGATAAGAAGAAAGTGAGAAAAAGAGAGAACGATAGGGAAAGAAAGAGAGATGGAATGAGAGATAAAGAAAGAGAATGAGAGAGGGGGGAGATGGAGAGAGAAAGCGAGGTTGAGAAAAAGACATAAAGAAAAGGAGAAAGAAGAGGAGGAAGAGAGGAAAGAAATGGAGAGAGAGATGGAGATAAGTATGGAGCAGGGAACAGAGGGTAAGAGATATATAAAGAAATAGAGAGTGAAAGAGAGAGAAAGAGGAGAGGGAGAGAGAGAAAATAAGGGTGAGAGAAAAAAATGAAGAGAAAGCAAAGGAGAAAAAAATGAAAAGCGAACAAGAGAGCGAGTGAGGAGGAGATAAAAGAAGAGAGTGAGAGAGAGATAGCAAAAGAGAGAGGGGGAGAGAAAAAGAGAGATAGAAAGAAGGGGAAAGAAAAAAAAAAAGAGAGAGCGGGGGAGAGAGATAGAAAGAGAAGGAGAGAGACGAAGAGAGAACGATAAAAAAGAAAGAGACAGAGAACAAGAGAGAGGGACGAGCGAGGGTGAGAGAGGTAAGAAAATAGAGAGAGATAATGAGAAGGAAAAGAAAAGAGCGTCATATATTTTGTATTTGGGCTCATTGGTGAAAACTTAAAATTTAAGGATAAAGTTGTGGTAAATTTTTACTAATGTGTCGACATAAGATGTCTTCGTTAATTATATATCTCACAATATTGATTTAGTTTTGTCAATTTTAACAAACTCAATGCATTATTATTTGATAGCACTTACTTATTAGTGAATAACTTATTTCTAATAAATTATAATACAAAGTCCGTGCATCGCACGGGTTAGATACTAGTTACTACATATAGTGAAAGAAGAATTGGTGTGCAAATTTTTTTCTAAATATTTTTTATTATGTAATATATTAAAAAATATTATTCTATTAAAATCAATGATCGAATTAACAATATTTTAATTTGGTAGTTACATACTTACCATTTTAACTATTTTCTAATATATATTATTATTTTACATATTCAATTTATAATAAAGATGTGAATCAATAAACAAGTTAGTTCTTATTAATACACTAGCATATACAACGAGAAAGTATTGTCAAATTTATTTTCTCATAGTCAATTTTAGCTAATTTCATTCGATTAGGAGCGGATGGAGCTATAATTAGAGTAGGGTTTAGTAGGGGCAAAATTGCCAACCCAGCTCAATCTACAAGTATCTTTAATAATTTATAGGAATTTAATTTTAATATATTGATAGCATAAAATATTTTATTCAATTATGTAATCATATTTATTTTTAATGATTAATTACATGGAGTCAATAAAAATAGAAATTTTTTGTTTTTTTTTTGTTAACATCGAGTTACATAATTGAATCTATGTTTTTTTATATTGGTCGATGGTATATCAAAATTAAGTTCAATTTAAATATATGATGAATAAAAGATATTTTTTTTTTTGGGTGAGTAAGGAAAAAGGGGAATTTGAACTTAGGCTCCTTCGCTTAAAAGTTCTGAGAGTAGATAGACAAAAACGCACATGAAAAATTTTATGATGGATAAAAATATACATGAAAGATTCGAAGGGACAAAATTACATATGAAAGATTTAAAACAATACTGTGTACTTTTGTCCATCATTAATTAAGAGTAAATGGAATACATGTATACTTTTGTCTATTATTTCAAATCTTTCATATATATTTTTGTCCATTCAAATCTTTCATGTATAATTTTGTTCATTATAAAATTTTTTAGATGTGTTTTTGTCCATTTACTCAAAGTTTTGGACTACCAACAAATTAGGCATGTGAATATCTGATCTAACACCCCTACTTTTAGATTATCATGCTTAAAGGTATGATATCTTGCAAGACAAGCTTTACTTCTTGTACTTACTTAGCTGTTGTATTGTATATTTATACAATAATGAAGAGTAATAATATGTAGTCATAATTTAAAATTATCATATTTAATTTAATATATATAATTTTATATAAATAATATCTGTGATTATATATTTATAATATCTGATATTATACATTTAATTTAACAATAATTCATAAATATAAATAAAAACTAAAATAAAAAATTATACCTATCAAACTTTTCTCATAACCAATAATCTAAAAGTGTTTACATTATTATCTCTATTAGCATTTCTTCGGAAAACTACTCTAATTTTTTTTTAAATAATAAATATATACATATTTTTACACAACTTATATATATATATATATATATATATATATATATGGACGCGTTTCACCTGCTCCAGTATACTGTACTGGAGCACTGGTGTGCCATATACGAATAGATAGCTGGTAGATGTGTTGTTGTATAATGAGTCTTTGATTACAAGAATATCCCTGTCATAGTAATCGAAATGTCCATTAGCGCAAAATTGGGGCTTCAAAGGGTGGTGTATTGAAAATAACATGGTTGGAGACTTGGAGTGCAGGAAGTTGCTTTATTATTCGTGGGTTGTCGCCGTGAGTAGGAACAAATTGAAGGATTTTAGGAAAGGGGTGATCACGGAGTTGGGGGTGACACTTGTGATGGGCGACTGTCGGTGAAAACCAAGCACCCATCGATCAGCGGTGTGGACAAGGAAGAGCGTTAGTGGGGGGAGGTGATGCTACAATCGTTGAAAGGGAGACATCAAAGGTAGCTACCAAGGAGAGGACTTGAGAGTAGAGAATAGTATGGAGTATAACTAACTGGATACAGTCTCCAGCGTTAATTAAGATACTAATGGGGAAGAGAAAAGGTACCAACTACCCATATTTTATGGGTCATCACTCATCTGCAACCAGGCTAGCATTTGGACATTTCTGACATCTTTTCTATTCGCAAACCAAACAACTACTTTCCTTTCCTGGTGCTTTACCAACATACACATGTGCACCGCACAAAGCACACGTAATATATCCATATCACATCCCAACCATTAGATTAATTTTATATAAATCTGCATGGTGTTAACCACCACTACAAGAAAAAATCGGAATAGCGACCGATTTTACTTCAAAATCGGTTGCTAACCCCTTAGCGACCGATTTCGTCGGTTGCTAAAACCTTGGTGGCTAAATTCAAAATAGCGACCGACAGATCCGTCGCTAAAACCTTGGTGGCTAAATTCAAAATAGCGACCGACCGATTTAGTAACCGAATTTTAGTCAAGATCAGAGAACCAATGTTATACTAAATCCGTCGCTAAACCGGTCGCTAAGAAAATCTGTCGCTAAATGGTGACCAAATTTTCGGTCACTAAATCGGTCGCTCCCAAAATCGGTCACTAAGTGGCAACGCACTTTTCAGTTGTTAAATTGCTCGCTAAATGGTGATTAATTTTTCGGTTGCTAAATCGGTCGCTAATGACTGATCTAAAAATATAAAATCGGTCACTAAATCGATCTCCATTAGTAATTTCCTAATTATAATTTTTTCCTAAATTTTACATATACCACTATTAAAACCTGATTTTTATAATTAATCATAAATCATCACAATACAAAATATCAAACATAGATCAATTTTTCATATAAAAACCAGAAACATTCACAATGTCTACATAAATTATAAGCAAAAGTAATATTTAGATAACTAATCGCTAATTATTTACATGTCTTAATTACTAACTAATATCATGCTACAAATCTCTGCGTAGTTCTTGCAGTTTCTTAGCATCACGTTTTGTTGCCAAAGATTTTCCATTTGACCAGTGCTGATGCATTCAGTATAGTTAATTCCGCTTATTGTAGTTAACTTTGTTCTTAGAGATTTAATGTATATGGCACTTCATTATCTACATTGAAAATTATATATATAAAAAATTATCTCAAAGTTCAAAGACTACTCCTGATCAAGGCTCTATGCTCATTCCATATTAGTCATTGTCACACATTAATTGATGCTTGAATTTTATATACTATGAGCTTATTGTCATTTGTGAATGCTAAATCCATAGAAAATAATGCCATGTGCAATAACCAGTTTCAAACTCCAGCATCAATCATATAGAACTACATTGACAAGCATTTTCATATGGATGTTATGGGGAGGAACATTATGCAGCAAAAGCATTATAGATATTGTATGTGTAAAGTGAATTCATCAGTTTGAAACTTGAACTATATCCTAAAGAAGCAAGAATTAGATGCACAAAAAATTCAAAACAACATAAACCAATCAAAATCAAAATCCTGAAAAATCAGAACAAACAAAATCAAAAGAATCAAAACCACTAAAAGGTTCATACTCACCATCTGAATTTTGTCTTCATTGTTCCATGTTGTTCTTCACCATCAGTGCTTATCGTCTTTTACAGTTCCTCATTAAGAGAAAGTGAGCAAAGAGAAATGAGCAAAACTGCAATATAATTTGGAAATAGCTAATCAACAAAGAAGCCACAAAAAGGAAGAGATCTATCTATTATGAGAGCTTAAAGTGAGGACGAGTACCTATCACGATCTTCCCTCTCCACATAGCTCTCCATCAAAACCCTAAATCCTCGATCGAGAATCACCGTTGTTTCTGTTCATACATATCAACAACCAAAAGTTCAATTTCATCACCAAGAGTGAACAAAGGACAGCAATGAGAAAAGCATTAAATATACTCAATTTCACCAGCAACAACGAACCAAAAGCAAAGAAGCCGAGGAGAACAACGACGAGCAACGACTCGAGGAATGACATCAGGAAAGAGGAGCAGCGCGAAGAACGACGGCATGTGCAAGGAGCGGCGCCAGGGCGACCATGAAGAGCGGCGCGAAGAACGAAAGATGGACGACGGATGAGCGGCAGCGATGGAAGAATCAAACTTGAAACTTCTCAGCTGACAGCAACCTGGAAGAGAAGACGGTAGATCGAGTGAGGAAGACGGCGATGGGATGAGAATGGTGACGGAGAGGCGTCGGCGGCGAACGTCGCTAAGAGAGGGGCTGTAGATCGGAGATGGAGGAACGTCGGCGGCGTTCTCTCTTGAGTGATTTAGGTTTTTTTTTTTTTTTAGCATGACCAAGTGAAATAGTGAATTACTTCTTTTTATTAATGTTAAAAATTATTTTGAGATATTTTAATTTAGAGACCGATTTAGCAACCAATTATATTTAAACCCCTTTTTAAATTAGCAACCGATTTAGCAACCAATTATTTTTAACCCATATTTAACTGTTGGTCACTAAATCGATCGCTAACAAAATTCGCTGTCTAGAGACCGATTTAGCAACCAGTTTGTTTGTCTGATTTAAAATCGGTCGCTAACTTAACCAGTTTGTTTGTCTGATTTAAAATTGGTCGCTACCTTTAAGTTAGCGACCAATTTTAGCGACCAACATCACAAAGTCAGGTTGATCTTTTTTGGTTGCTAAATCGGTTGCTAAATAAACTTTAGCGACCGATTTTGCAACCGATTTTTAGTTGGCTATTAAAAATAAATCGGTTGCTAAAATCGGTTGCTAAAAAAACCTTAGCGACTGATTTGTAATTTGGTTTGCCATGACATAATCGATTGCAAAATCGGTTGCTACTAACGACCGAAAAAATCAATCGCTAAAATCGTTTGCTATTTCAAAACTTTCTTGTAGTGAACCAGCATTCTCATGCTCCAGTAAAGTATTCGGGAGCATGTGAAACGTTTTCTATATATATATATATTTCCTAATAAATACATACACAATATAATTACAACTCCCAATCAAAAAGTAAGGAGGAAGACTTTATTAAGAATATATGTAAATAAATCTCTGGAAGAGGAGTGCACTGTATATGTCCTGAAACCTTCCCTCGGAGGAATAGAAGTACATATGATCACGAAGTCAAGTATACAAAAAATCTCATCATCATGATCATATCAAATCCATCGTAAAAGGTTAGAGTGCAGATTTTTACTGCCTAGCAGCGAGAGATGAGGTCTATATAAGATAACAAAGTAGGGTAAATCGGGATTGGCCAGTGCAAAAAGGATCCCATGCATTGTCACTCCCAAGTAAAATTAAGAAGAAATAATTAAGAATTATAAGGGAAAAGTTTAACGGTCATAGATTTTTAACGATATATAACCATTACCTTTCTATTTTAATTTTTGTTTTTATTTCTGAATTGATGTTGAATTAAATATGTAATATTAAATATTATAAATATATAAAAGAAAGTCTAGAGAGCATAGAGTGTATGGAGTCCATGGGAACCAAAAGAAGTCCTAACCTCTTCTCCCTCTATCCACCGTCACAGCCACCCACATGGCCGCCTCTTCTTCTTCTTCTTCTTCTTTTTCTTTCGTTGCCCACGCCGCCTCCTCTTCTTCTTCTTCTTCTTCCGGATCGAACAACTCTGCTATTGCAGCTTCTTGTTTTTCCACTTCTTCGCACCTCCACAACCGTCGCCTTTTCTTCTTCTTCTTCTTCTTCTTCTTCTTCTTCTTCTTCCGCCGCCTCCTTCTTTTCTTCTTCCAGATCGAACGACCGCGACGCGATACCTCTACGATATTGGCGCAGATCATGTAGTTCCGACGGGGCACTTCTTGGCGACAACGGTGACTTCTTCTGCGTCGTGCGTCCTTCATCCTTGTCCGGTGATAATGGTGGTGGTGGTGGTGAGGTTAGGGTTAGGCGGTGGTGGTGAGGATGATAATTGTTTCGGTGAGGGTTTAGGATTTCAGATGATAATTGTATTTTGTTTCGGATGATAAACTGTATCTATTTTAGATGATAATTGTTTTTAGTTTTGGATAATAATTTTTTTAATTTTGGATGACAACTTCTAATTGAATTTATTGGCTCCCTAATGTTGGTTTCGTAGCGCTACTCAATATATAATTATGGTTATTATTTATATGAAATTATAGATGTTAAACTGAATATGATAATTTTGAATTATGACTGACTAATCATTATTCTAGTATATAATTCAGTGCCGGAGGCACATAGTAGACAAGGGGCAGTGGGCCCTAATGTTAAAATTTTTCTAAAATAAAATTATATTTATTATTATTTAGCCCTTTAAGTTTTATATTTTAACCTCCTTTTCAAAATAAATAAACTTATCAGATATTTATATTTATAATTAAAAATTTAAAATAAGAGTGATATTTTAACTTTTTTCTATATAGTTATTTTGTGTATTTTTTTAAAAAAAATCATATTCTTATATTGTTATCCTATTTTAGACTATGTAATTATTTATTAATAGAATTCATATTTTTGAAAAATAAAAATTAAAAGAGTTCAAAATTAGAATAGAAATTATTTAGTGATAATTTTCCATGTAATTTTACATATTAACTTTTCTTCTAAACAGGCTTATTTTTATTTTTATTAAATATTATAGGAGCATAAAATAATGTATATATGGTATAATATTTTCTCTCACACAAATGTGTCTATATATATAAAATAAATATTTATTGCATGTATAAAAGTAATTTTAAATATAATCAATAATATATATATATATATATATATATATATATATATATATAGATATATATGAAAAAAATGATCAAATATTAATTTTTCTTAAAAATACATCACATGACAGCTGAATTTACTAATTTTTGACCGGTATATAATCAGCATGTATTTTGCACTCATAATTTAAGTAGTTTATACATTCATTTTTCTCATTTTATATCTATACTTATTATATTTTGCACACATATTTTTTCAAACATTATACTTATATTATACATATTTTACACCTATATTTTTAGATTTACTAAATATAAATATATTGCTGGTTATATTTGCTGATTATAATAAATTAATTTCATTGGTCATAAATAATTTCTCCCCTGAAAAGACGGTCTAGTTCCATCCCCGTTATAATTATTACTCTTCAAAAGAATAAGTTATTATATTTGTACAAACTAGGATTGTATATTTAGGGTGAGTTTAAATTAACCTTTATTTGAAATCAAAAGAGCACCTTCTTTTATTTTTTCAATAAGATTTTTTTCTATTTGGATAGAAAATATAAATATTTTCTAATAGAGAAAATTCATTAAAACATTCTTAAAGTTTTTCTTTTTTATTTTAAAAAAGCAAGAATTGCTTGCTTAAAAATAAAAAGAAATTTAATATTTTCAATTTTTAATAAAACATGCTTTTAAACAATTGCATCAAAACTATATAATGAAAAATTAATTCTTTCCTTCAAAATGCAAATCCGAATCCAAATAAGCACTTAATCTATACTATCATTTACATTGAAACCATGACCTATTTTGGATTTTTTTTTTTTTAATCTTCCATGCCATAAGCTGACCTCATATAAAATTCATATGATACAATAGCACATGTTTTGATCTAGGTAGTTGAACTTACTTAGTTAATAACCAACACGAGACCCAAAGTGAAATTGGGTTATATTCTTCTAAGCACTTAGTTAATAACTTTTGGGAAAATTCAGGTTCAAACAAGAACCTATCACACAGCGGAAGCACCAAAATAATTTTCCCACAACCTGTGCAGTTAAATAGGCAACACCAAAAATACTCCAAGCAGCAGATAATATGCAGAAATTAATAACAGGAGACACAAGCAATTTTTATCGTGGGAAAACCCCCAAAAGAGGGACAAAAATCCACGGGACCTAGTCCAGTAAAATCTTCCACTATCAATAATAATGGGTACACAATCAGTCCTCCTAGTAGCACTAGGGTATCTCAACAATTATCAAAATACATCATCACAACGGATGGAATCAACATAAACCCTCCACAAAGTGGGTATCTCAAAACAGACACAAGAGAAGGCAATAACACTAGCAGGTTATATCCTAATGTTCAACACTACACCAAGAATAACATACTGAAATCTCATAAGAAACGGAGCAAGTTTACCAAGTCAAGATGTGAACATTGAAACTGCCATTTTCCTTCTTTTCTTCTTCTCTTCCGCCGCAGAGCACGGCTCTGTCTTTCTTTTTTTTCTTACTCAATCCTCAATCCCTAATCTCACTTCTCTCATATATTATTATTATGTTTTGGTTTTGGGCCCCCACTTGTTTGGGGAGCCCAACCAACAAATCTCCCCCTCACCAAATCAAGTGGGGTTAGGCTGTTCGACCAAGCCCGCCTTTTCTCTGCATGAATTAAACTTCACTGCAGGTAAACTTTTAGTCATCATATCTGAACCATTATCGTCAGTATGAATCTTTTCAAGTGCATACTCCTTCATCTCCAGCGCTTGACGTATCCAGTGATACCTCACTTCTATGTGCTTTGATCTGGAATGAAACGTCGGATTCTTGCTGAGATGGATAGCACTCTGACTGTCACAAAATAGCACAAATTTCTCTTGATCTATGCCCAACTCCCGTAGAAATTTCTTCATCCACTAGAGTTCCTTAGAAGCTTCAACAACAGCAATGTATTCAGCCTCTGTAGTAGACAAGGCAACACATTTCTGAAGTCGAGATTGCCAAGACACAGCTCCCCCTGCAAAAGTCATCATATAACCAGAAGTAGACTTCCTTGAATCAAGATCCCCAGCCATATCTGCATCTGTGTAACCATCCAACACAGGTTGACCACTCCGAAAGCATAAACATACTTTAGAAGTACCATTAAGGTATCTGAGAATCCACTTCACTGCTTGCCAGTGTTCTTTACCAGGATTAGAGAGATAACGACTAACAACTCCA
>JASCZI010152699.1:0-12974 GCA_036250425.1 Stylosanthes scabra | reverse complement strand
GACATCATCATTTAAAGAAGAATATGTTGGAGATTGAATAGATTGTAAATCAACATCATCATCCGTTTGGTAAATAGGTTGAGAAATATTTGAATTATTTTGTAAAACTGAAATATTAATTCCGGGATTTATGGATCTAGGGATCCTTGAAGAAACTTGAGATTGTGAAGTCACAGAAAAAGATCTTCTTGCTGAAGCAAAGTCATTAACTGTCCCTGCTTCGAATCTAGAGGAAGAAGAGAAAGAGTTTCGTCTGTCAAAGACAATTTCTACTCTTCCGGTTTCATCTTGCTTTATCTCTTGCAAGAGAGGGGCTTGTCTAGGTTGAGTGGGGATGGCTCGATCTATAGACCAAGATCTGGGCAGATCTATCTCGTCCCACTTAATGAGCCTTGGGATCGTGACATTAGCCTTCGTCATGTCAGTGACAAACAAAGTGGTTTCACGATCACTAGATTTGAGAAGGACTCTAGAGTTACAAGTGTTCATGACCTTGTACTGAATCCTATAGATTAGAGCAGCTGGGATGGATCCTTCTTTCATGTTAAGACCATGAATTCGGATATTGAGGAACAGAGAGTTAAGGATATTAGGATCTAGAAGACTCACTGTTTTGTTTGGGAAACAATTGAAATAAACTGGACCATGTCCTAGACTTGTTTCGACAGTCCCTATGAGGGAATCTTGGAAATCATTGTGCCTAATATCTCTTAAGCACATGAGGATTGAAGCATTTAAGCCTTCTCGGATGAGTGGCTTGACTGCTACTTGGACACACCCTATGTGGAGGTATTTGTAATGACGGGTATGTTCTCTGACAGATTGTTTGGTTAAGAGATGGAATTCCTCTCCAGACTCTGGTCCAAGAGGAATGCTGTTCTCAGCAGTCTTGATTATATAATCAGACTTTCTCTTGTTGTCATCAGGAACATATAACTGGTCCTGAGGGATTTTGGGTATTTTCCAATTGTCTATTGCTTGATTGATATCTTCAAAGCAGACTTCTTCCTCCGGTTGAGTCACTTTCTCAGTAAGTGGATTGGGTGAGGTTAGGCTTGAAGAGGAAGAAGAGGAAGAGCCTCGGATAGAAATGCGTCGGGAGAGGGAACGGAAGATGTTTGACATGTATGAAAAATATCTGATATCATCACCCTCCTTTGGTTCAGAAAGAACATTGATATTATCACAAAACTGTAACTCATATTTTTGAATCTGGAAAATTGTGGACTTTTTTTTTTTTATGATATGTTTCTTAAATCCATAGCCACCAGGACTTCGAACGTTTTGATCTTATCATCTCCAAAAACATCGTCAAATTAGCCTTACTGCCCCACGGAAATGGGTCTTACTGCTACAGTTTTCTTAAATGATAAGATTAAACGGCCTGTACTTCCAGATTTAAGGAACAGTGTTATTTCTGGGTTTTGTACATGAACAAGAACATGAACAGTAAATAAGAACATTTTTCCAGATCCATTAATATCAGAGATAGTTTAATGATAATAACAATATTCCTACTTCCCCATTTATATATATATATATATATATATATATATATATGGAAAATTCTACCATGAAGACAATTAAGTATCAGATTTTAATAGCACAAATCAATGATCAAGATTTAATATCCTCATTAAAAGACACTTTAGTATCTTCATCATAGACCTTTCTTATATATATATATATATATATATATATATATATATGCCCCATTAATTTTTTTTATCCCACAATTTTTATAATTACTAAAATTAATTTTAAATAAATAACAAGATTTTAATATCTTATTCCCTCTCATTCCTACACTCTTATTAATCAATAGATAACTCTCAATATTTTTTTTTCCTAATATTAATTTGATCTAATACAAAAACTCTATTATTTTTTATTTTTAGTTTCCCACCTTCTCACCTATTCGCTCTTCAGATTCTCTATCGACATATTCTATTTTTTTTTTTCAATTACAAATTTTAATTTCAATTTCAATTCAAGTATTCAATAATTTAGGTATTAATTTATTTTTTTTATTATCTTCATGATTTTATGTATTTCATTTTGTTTTCATTTCATTAATCTTTATTATTTATGTGTTATGCTAGATGTACATTAAAATTAGCCATTAAAATCAGCCACCATATATAATACACATTGAAATACAAAATACAAGTATAGTTTAACTTATTTTTAGTGCGTATTTTATACTTCAATGTGTATTATACACTGATGGCTGATTTTAGTGACTGATTTTGGCGTACAAATAGAATTGTTGATTTTGTTTTATCTTCGTATAAACGAATGTTATTGTTTGTGACTATATATATATTTTTTATGTTAGTGGCTAACTTAATTTTTTTATTCTAATAACTAATATATATTTTTATTTGATCATTTATATTCTTTTATGATATATATGATTTGGGTTTAATTTTGATACACTAACAATGTAAAGAGTTTTACATAATTATCTAATCAGATTCATGTATTTATATAACTTTAGAAGTAGAAAATTTGAAAATTAATTATTTTTATAATGTGATAATATACATATATAAAACTATTTTACATTGAATTCATATTATTTTTACCCTCACAATAAAAACTTTCTGAATTTGTCACTGGATTCACCCTACTAATATTGATGAATTAAGAGTTGGTTCACATATACATATATAATAATTTTATTTGTACCAAAATCAGTCATTAAATTAATTATTAGTGTATAATATACATTATAACATAAAATACATATTAAAAATAAATTAAATTATATATGTATTTTATATTTAAATGTGTATTATATACTAGTAGCTGATTTTGATGTTCGTTGGATATTCCTTTGATCAAATAATACCAAATGAGCATCATCCCCCCTTGGTTCATATATACGACGAGAACATACATACGTTTGATTTTTGAATCAATACATTCAGCCATGTTCTTCGCGTTCAATTTCTAAATCTTTATTTTAACCTAATCAAATAAAAGAATATGTGAGTTTTGATTGTAAATAAAGAATTTCCCCACTACATCACTGATCCTTTTATATTTTTTTCTTTTGGCAAAAAATAAATAAATAAAAAATATAATTGAGTGGACATCGCAAATAATAAATATGTTGCTTGCACACTATAGTATATGGAGTACAAAACAAAGTTAGCTTTTTAACTTAAGAGAATCCTAAATTCAAAAAAAGTTTCTATAGCCATATGGATTGGGAGTAGTTCATACTTCATGTGTCCACAAAATTCAAACTTATCATCTCTAAGATTCATGTTCCCACCTATCACAAGCAACTTAATTGGTCAGCAAACATTATGATATATACATGGCCCCATGTGCCAATTGCCAGATACCAATTCTCTAAGTTCCATCCATGTTTATACATGAAAATAAATTTAAAAAATTCATGTTTAATTAATTAGTTAATATTAGTCAATTTTTATTTAATTTTAAAAAATTTCATTGTCTAGAGGATTTAGAGTTTAAGATTTATAACTTAAATTTTAGAATTAAATATTTATGATTTAGAGTTTAAAATTTAAAATAAACAAAATAATTTAAAACTGATAGTGGTAGAAAAAATTAATTTAACTTCCTAATTCAACTCTTTATATATGATAATATGAATGCACTAATTAATATGCTATGGTCTCTAATTTCAAAATCTCTTGCAATCTCAAACCTACCTACTACATGCATGCACATCTCCATTCTTCAACGTGCTATTATCTATCTATAGAGGTAGACAATTCTGCTAAAGAAAATTCATAGCATATATACAGAGAATAGAGTTGGATTTTTTTTTTCGTTTTGTTATATAATTCTCTTCTCAAGTTAAAAATTCGATTTAATTCATTCGAAAACGTTCTGAATATTGGGTCCGATCGATCCAGATCCCTTAAGGACGATTCCCCTCGTAGAAGGAATAGGAAATCCATTAATGGCCCAATTGCTTATGAACCTATTAACGGCCCATAATCCCACCAAATCCACACGAGATCGAGATTTTATCTGTACCGATTTTGTATGGATTTAATTCCAAAATAATAGGGATCACAACGTGTATATAAACGGAAGATCAGCTCTCCCGTCAGGTACGTCATTCTAAATCCTATCCAATTGCTGCACGACTCCCAAATTCTTATTTTGGTGAATCATGCGCTACCTACCTTTCACATAAACCTTCTGTCATCTGTCTTGGCACATCTGATTATATCGGGAGTCTCAAACCCTTGAAGATACATTCTACATTATGTACAAAAAATTTGTAATTATTTCCATTTTTTATGATAAATTTTTATTTTTTCAGAAGTTAAATTCAAGTACTCAACTATTATGTAACTATGAGATAAATTTTTGTCAACTACTCAACTAATCATGCATTAAAAATTAAAATTTAGTTTGAATTTCAAACTTTAAATTCCGCTCCTTTTCCTGAAGGAATATATCAACTTATCAACAATCTATAATCTATATGGTATAATAAAAAAAAAAAATTTGATTGCTCACATATATATTCTATCTATACAATCAATACATACATGAGAAGCATTTT
The DNA here is from genome assembly GCA_036250425.1 of Stylosanthes scabra. Classification (NCBI taxonomy): domain Eukaryota; kingdom Viridiplantae; phylum Streptophyta; class Magnoliopsida; order Fabales; family Fabaceae; genus Stylosanthes; species Stylosanthes scabra. Next base: position 8,416 of record JASCZI010152699.1, on the reverse strand, counting down.
CAGTGTTTTTAAAAATCAGTTGTTTTTATGTTTTTAGTCATTGATATTAATTTAATTTCAATTATAAAATATATATAATTTTAAGATCAACGATAAAAAATACAAGTATACCTAAAGTCCTAGCCATATTGGAAATACTTCCCATAGCGCATACAGAAATGCTATTGTAGTACTTACGTAAAAAAAAAAATTTGGAACCCACTAATCATATATTTTTGCTGTATCTATAAATGTCTGCACCTTTGTAATTTGTTTAAGAGTTCCTCCCAATAAGAAATATTAATCAACGGTAGTAGTTAAAAAACGACAACTAGCATTAGCTCAAGGAAAATGACTTCTGTGTTATATATATATAGCATTCCTATTGAAATATCAGCAATTATTGGTTATCAATTAATAAATATAAGTTTATTACATGACACTTCAAATATTGTAATATCAGCTGAATATTATATAGCATAGTAAGAGTTTCAAATAATAATAATAATAACAACAATAATAATAAGAATAATAATATATGTAGACTAGCTAGTAAACGGAATATCAGGGGGGAAAAAAGGAAAGGGTTGACGATCTTTTTCTTATTTGGTGGCAAATAATGAATAATGAATAAAAGGAATGTGTTCTTGTGGGTGTGTGTTAATGTGTGTGGGTTTTTCGTCAATCATGGCGTATCTTCCGGCCGCAGAGTATATAATCTATCAATTAACAACTCATTCATCCTCCTACTAGCTACTCTTGTTTGCATTTCATGTTCTACATTTCCTTTTTCTTTTTTTATTAGGGTTTCTCTACTTTTGTCATTATAAAATTCAAAGGAATCGGTATCTATTACTTATTAATTTCTAGCCGAAAATTTCCACCAGCAGTGCTACAACCTGAATATTAATTTAACTATTAAATTTTTTTATATTATGAATTTAATTGAGTTAGGATGACTTTGGATTGGTTTTTTTAAAAAAATATTTTTTCCTACATTTTCTTTAAAAAGATATTTTTTAATTAACAATTCTATTATCAAAATTAGCCGTCACTGAATACACATTAAAATATAAAATACACACTAAAAATGAGTTAAACTACATATGTATTTTATATTTCAATATGTATTATAAAAACTTTTTTTTTTTTACATTTTTAAAAGTAAGACATTATTGACTTCTTAAAAAATAAATAATTTACTTTTTTTAAGACGCATCCAAATATTTAAAATTTAATGAAAAATATCTTTTTTTTAAAGTACTTTTTCTTAAAAAAAGCCAATCCAAATAAATACATAATTAATTTTACAATATATTTATATTAAGTTAAACAGTTTTATGATTTAAATCTTTTTATAATTTCATGTTTTATGTATTTAATTTATTTTTTTATTTTACATAAAATCTCAATTTTTTTTTTACTTTGACCACAAGGGCAACAAATTTTTTTAGTATGGTGTCAGAGTATTGGCTAAAGGTATTAGGATGTTGGTTAAATGTATTAGCTAATATAAATTGAAGCTTGTAATCCTTGAAATTTTCTCAAAAATTAATTAAGTGTTTCACTAATTTAAATTTTTAAGATTTGATATTTCCTACTTACATTTAAAATCAGAAAAATAGAATTCTTGTTAATCTATTGATGAACATTATTTCATATGAAATTTGAACTTTTTTTTCCTTTTCTATATTATCCTTTTACTAGATTATATTATGTAAAAATCATCCTCTAAGTCCTTAACTAAAAAATATTTTAAAAGAAAAAAATTACACTATTTATCAACTTTAAAGAATCGAATTATTTCACATTTTTGAAATTTTCTAATTGAGGAATGCCAGATGGACAAAAAATTTATTATTATATTTTTGTCATCACTTATCCATCCACATTAAAATGTGTTGATTAGAGTATGATATTTTGATTAAAATATGATATTTTCGTTTTGATATTCGATGAAAGTATGATATTAAAATACTAATTAAAGATGTCGATAGTTAATGACCAAAATTAATAGCTGAAATAAATTAAAGGTTAAAATATTTTTTTCATGAAGTTTGCTAAAAAGTTTTAAATATACCCTTTAACTTTTATTTTATTTTAATTTTATATCCCCACAATTAATTTTACACAACTCAAATTATTGGGGTTATTTACACATTCTTTTCTTAAATATTGTAATTAAATAAGTTGAAATAAAAATGATATATGTATGCACAAAGAATCAGTTTTTATGAGATTTTGTGTGGGATAAATCCGACAGTAATAATGAATAAAATTATCGAATTTTATTAGGGTATTACTACGGGATCAATCTGACGCTTTGCTAAGTCTCACGGTAAACCGTCGGATTAGAAAATCCGACGCTTATTTCAACGATAATTCCGACCGTGATGGGTGGATTTCTTGCAGTGTGAGTTGCTTAATGAATAAGTAGTTATGTAGAACCACACATTTGGTAAGTATGATAATTTTTGTAATCATTAAGGATGGTTCAAAAATAGCGTAAAATTAATCTTGAAAAGAGATTGTTGCAGATTTCATCAGTGAGATTGTTGTGTAACAGGGCCTTAGGAATGTAGTAACCAACACTGGAAGAGAAACAAAACGGCTAGTTATTATCCTGGAGGATACTCAGTAACTTGTGAACTTGTGCAAATTGAAAGATTAAAACTACTTAATAATGAGTGCAATTTGTGTTGTTAAGTGAGTTAAAAAAAAAAAAAAAAACTTATTCAACGTTTATAGGATTCAAAGGATTAATTGTAATTTATTTGGGAACATGAGTGATCACATGGCGCTAGGAGTGGGAATGAGCCGGTCTACTCGATGAGGACTTGTAACTCGACTCGTTTTATTAAACAAGCAGTGTGTGTTTGATTTAACGTTTGAAATATAAAAAGCACCTTCATGTATTTTAAACGTTTTAATTTTTTGTTTAGTTGTCTTTTTTTCATTATAAATGCAGAAACGTTTACAGAAAGTAACAATTTGGAGCTTTGGGATAACTAACTAGTTTTCTTTTTCTATTTGTCTTGAAAGTCTAAAAAATTATTTTCTTTCTACCATTCTTATCCTTTAAACATATTATTATTTTATCTGTTGAGTTCTCTTTTTTTTATTATTTCCTATTTTTTTTAACATTATACATTATATTTATAATATGATTTATTCATCTTATTGGATATAGCTAATTAATTAAAAAAAAAATTATCCTTAAATAATAACAATAGTAAAAAATTATAACATACTAAAAAAGAATACTAATAGTACTAAAAAATAATAGATAAAAATTATACTAAAAAAAAATATAAAAAGTTAAACATGCTTGAAATGATAACATTATAATTTAATATCATGCCCTATGTAGCAATTATATATAAAAAGACTTGATTAATATTATTCAAATAATATTCATTTTATCAAAATCAATTTTGATATAGAGTTGCCAAACATAAATTATGTTGACACAAACTCACTTCTACCTAAAATCAATTCGACAAAGAGAAAAACATTGATAACCAACAAAAAGTAGCCAACAATCAGTCAATGTTATATTAAAAAAAATATAACATCCTAAACCTAGAGAAATAGAACACCTAATTTAAGTTGTTGGCTGGCTGAATTTTTATTGGTTATCCATTATTATTGTATTACAAAATCAAGTTCATTCAAACTAAAGTTTGCAAACGCTAATTCAAACACACTTAGAGTTTTGGTAAAACCTTTTAATTAAACAAGTCGGGCTTTTTTTTTTTGGGACAGAAGGTGGAAAAGCCCAACCAACCAAACAAAAACTCCAACCCACTAGAATAACTTAACCCGACCCAGAGACCCACAAACCCTTCCCAACTCTAACAATTCCCAATTCCCAATTCCTATCAGAGCACTACCTTCACCCTTCGAAGATCCCAAAACCCAGAAACAAAAACCAAGCAAGAAATACAAGCAAAATATTAAACATCTTGCTATCCTACAGGAACCATATTAAACCAAAACTGAATATCACGATCTATTAACATTGTTCATCCTTCTCCGGGCAAGGTTTGCTTCTGCAGAAATCAGTCTCTCAATGGAGGAGGGAGGATATGTCGTCCAGGAAGGATTTAAGGCATCAGCAGCTGCAAGCTTCGAAACCTCATGAGCAAGGTGATTAGATTCTCTAGGAACCCAGATAAACCTACTTCAGGTATTTCCTTGCTAAGCCCCCAAATATTCTCTAAAATCGCCTCAATCTCTGCTATACAAGATCCTGATTTAACTGCTTGAACAAGATTAAGGCAATCTGATTCAAAGATTGCTCTGTTCATTCTGTAATTTGTTGCTATGATTACAGCTTCCCTAAAGCAAAGGCCTCAAATTATTTTTGTAAAAATAAATATTATGAGTTTATACTTTTAACTACTCATTTATAAGAATTAATCTACGGATACAAATCCATTCATCCTTTGTTTTTATCCTCTTGTATGACATAAACATGTGTTTTGTGAATTTTTCTACGGTGATGTTTACATTTTTCGTGTTGTAAATGAAATGTATGGAGATATACAGTGGTACATGTAACATTACCGTAATTATATTATATTATATGTGAATGTAATGGTTGATATTTCTTCCAATGCTACGAAACCAACGTTAACGAGTTATTACGGAGCCAATAATTAAATTATTGGCTAAAATTTATATGAGTTATCATTCATAATTCATATATCTAAAATTAAGTTATCATCTAAAATTTATATGAGTTATTATTTATAACTATGTTGACTTTTTATTGGACACAATATGTTAGCTTCTTAGTCTTTTTCATCATGAAATTATAATTTATAAATTCTATTTCGTGACTATCATTTTTATTTAAAATTTTTATAGTAAACTTTTTTAAAATAAGCTCATAAATTTAACGAGATCGGCCTCAAATCTAAAAAAGCACCTACGAATAATAAAAGTCTAGACTTGGGCCACATATCTATAATATGGCCAAAATCGTTTATGCCAAACCTCGACTTGGTCCATTTCCACTCGTGCATGGCGCCATATCTTCAGAGCATTCCTACTGAGCCACTCATTGTGGTTCTGGAGTATTATAAAGGGTTTGGGTGGAATGGTAAGTAATATGTTTATTGCTATTTAATTTCTACTAATATATCCCTTAGTGTTGTTTCTTGAATCTATAGGCAAGACATCTCTCCAGTATCAATGCGGGGGTCGAATTCATGGAGAAAATATATTAATATAGAAGAAAAAAGAAGTAAAAGAACAAGACAAGGAATAAGGAGAAAAAAAAAACAACACATATCCATACTTTGTTAAATTTTAATTATAATAAACCTTCGTCACTTTCCAGAATGAGTGTCAAAAATCCCCATACAAGATCCACGTGGGATGGGACTGGGAAAAATTCCATCGAGACAGGCGTTGGGATCTCCTAACCCCAAATTTTCTAAACGATTTAAAATATTTATAATATTTTTATTGATTAATTTTTAGTATAATTTTTTTTAGCCATTTCACATCTTATTGTGATATATTATTTTATATGTTTGGATATAATATTACAACACTGCTACATGTACACCAAACCAAGCAAACCAAGCAAACTTTTCTCATTCTTACACATACACGTGTAATTCATGATCTCACTATCACAACAACTCACACACATAGAACTCTTCTTCTTCTTCTTTTTCTGCCACTGTTTTACTTTTTTATTACGCCGTCGTCTCTGTCATAAAAAATACGTAAAAATGCGTACACAGATTGAGGACCTCCAAAATATAATTCTATTTAAAAAATCTGATCGTTCTATTTGAAAAATCAGTTCGTTGAATTTGATTAGGGTTTTAGTTTGTTTTTGTATTCCTTATCAAATAACAAATTGAGATTTCAATGCTGCCTCTTCTTTCATTTTAAATTTGTTTTCTTTTTCCCTTATGAACTTTATAATTGTTGTGCTTCAGCTTCTTCTTTTTCTTCTTTAATTAACGAAAAGATTAACAAACACAGGTTAGAAAAGTACTCCCAACTTTGGGAATGTATTGTTCATCCACATCACATAAAAATTACAAAACCAGAGCAGTTACAAAATTAATTACTAACGAATCGAAAATGTAAACACAACGAACAGATTTTATAAACATAATGAACATAAAACCTAAACTTAATAATAATAAACCAAACAAAGAAAATATATCAATTCAAAACCAATGCAAACAACACTTTTCACATATTCATATTGAAAAACAATTGAAATCAATTTTCTAGCATGAATGAAGATTTTACATATTGAATTGAACCTCAGACTAAACAATCCAACAACAAAAACAATAACTGCAAAAACAGAGCAATCGTCGAAAGAAAATGTAAACACAGCGAACATATTTTATAAACATAACGATCAGAAAATCTAACATAACAACTAAAAAAAAAGCATCAGAGGAGAGGAAGAGACATCGACAGAGGACGAGAAAGAGATGGCGAAGAGGAAGAAGAAAAAGATGAGGAGGCAGCAAAGAAGATGAGGAAATGGAGAAGGAGAAAGAAGTGCAATGAAGAAGAATAGGGGGAGGAGGAGATGCAGAAAACAGGGAAAAGTGTTGGCGTGAGAGAGAACCACAAAAAAAGAAGAAGAGGGGCGCAAAGAGGAAGGGGAGGAGGAGAGGGAGAAGGAGGTGTAGCAAAGAAAAGGATGGGAAAGAAAAGGAGAAGGAAGTGCAGTTAAGTGCATAAAAGAGGGGGATGAGATGCGTGAAGAAGAAAAGCGCGTGGAAAAAATCACTTGGTTGAAGCTTGGTTAGTGAAATTAGGTGTACATAAAGAATTATTGCTAATATTAACTTTTAAATAATTTATTATTTTGAACAATTACATATTTAAATGATGTTTCACTATATTAATATTTTTGTACTAATTTTTGAATTTTTTTATTATTTTTATTAAAATTATCAAAAGAAGACGGAGAATGAAGAATCTGTGAAAAAATGGGGATCTACGATAAATGAGGATGGGAACGAGGACGAAAATTCCTGGGACGAGAATGGGGCGAGATTTGGCGGACAAGGATGGGAATGGGGAGGCATCCCTAGGCTTGTCAAAATTTCCCAGGCGGCAGGGAATATTCCCCGTGAGGACGAGGATGGGGGGCAAAATCCTTCCGAGGCAGTGGCGGAGACCCGAGCGGGGAATCCTCAGTCCCGTCCCCGAATTCTGGAAAAAATTAGAAATACCTAAACTGCCCTTATTTAAATAATATAGATGATGGACTTTTATGTAATTTCACTTCTCTCCTATATATAAACAAAATGTGTAACCTAACCCTAATTTGCATTTGCGCCATTAGTGCTCAACTCACACCCACTTTGTGACTCTCACTCTCTCCTCCTCATACCAGACTACCAGAGCTCACTGCCACACTCCATCACTCTCCCCTCATCACACCTTAGTCGCCGCTGCCGCCAGCAGCCTTGCGCCTCATCCTCGCGCCGTCAGCCCTTGTGCCGTCACCCGTCAGCCTCGCGCCACTCGTCGTCATCCTCTCCACTCTGTTAGACGGTAAGCACGTATACTCAATACTCAAGAGGGGGTGAATTGAGTATATAAGCAACAATGTTAAATTTTCGCGCGGAAGCTAAATTACTTTGAAAGTAAATTGCTCAAATGATTGTACTAGTATTTTTCCAAGGACTTAAGCCACTTCTTAAGTACTTACAAGGAGCTTGTACTTTCCAAAATACTTGTATAAATATAAATAACAAGAATATAAAGAGTTGAGAGATAGAGATACGATACACAACGAAGTATAGTGGTTCGGCCAAACTTTTGCCTACGTCCACTCTTTCCTAATCGCAATTAGGAAGTTCCACTAACCAACAAGCTTCAAGGTGCTTGCCAAACCGTTACAACCAATAGTGTAGAGAAACACCTCAAGGACTAGATCACTCCACAAGAACTAACCCACTCCACTCGAAGTAATCCCAGCTTCAAGATTTCCCTTGAGTGCTTAGCTTGCTCTAGGATCCTTACCTACTATAGTGTTCACTCAAACTCACTCTTACAACACAATACAACGTATTGAAGTTTTTATGAAAGCTCTCTAAGAAGAGTATGTGTATACAAGTATTAGCTCTATGAACCAATCAACAATATCTCTCAAATTGTGTATAATAACACTTTGAAAAAATGATTAGAAATTGAAGTATAATAACAAGATTGATTGGAAGTTATGTTGTGTATCAAATGAGGCATCAACACACCTATTTATAGCCATCCCAAAGCATAGGAACGTTATAAGTTAGGTGGGAGGAGCCAATTTTTGAAAAACTAGCCGTTTTGCTTGTTTTTAGCACATCTGCATCGATGCAACTACCACTGCATCGATGCAGAGAGCCGTTGGAGCCAAAATATTTGAATTTTTGGCTCCTTGCATCGATGCACACTC
>JASCZI010152694.1:0-13012 GCA_036250425.1 Stylosanthes scabra | reverse complement strand
AACTATAATTCTGTGGGTTAAAATTGGATTAGAACTAGTTTGGATAGAGTGACATTTAATCTAATCTAGGATCACTTTTGAGACTCATAAGGATTTGAATCTAATTCAGATCTTCACCTAAACTAAGTTACTAAGAGATTAGGGCTTGGTTAAACTAGATTCGTTGTGCTTGATTTCTGAAAACCTAGAATTAGTATTCGAATGTATGCATTGGCCCTCAAGGAAAAAACATCTCCGAAGCTCTTAACATCTCATTCCATTGATTTCATCACAAGTAATTTTCTGCACTCTTTTCCTATTATTTTCGTGTTCATCACCATCATTTTCTCAGAGTTTTAATTTGATCTGATTAGAGTAATTGATAGATAGTATTGTTTAGTCCTTTATTCCTCGTGGAAACGATATCCACTTCACTGTGGTATTACTTGTACGATTCGGTGCATTTGCCTAGATCGGAGCGTATCAATGAGGACGGGCATTGCTGTGAAAACCTTCTCCTCACTATCAACGATTATCCCCTGTCCAAAGAAAGAATACAAATTGTCTTATTTAAATTCTAGATCAGGATCAAATCCAAAAAATCAAAAAAAAAAAAAAATCAACATGATGATAATATTGTAACTAGAGTATTTTAACTTTACAAATGTATAGATAACTATAATCTTTTTATAATAATAAAATATTTAATAAAGAGATATTGATATTTATAAAATTTAAATTTACTTTTATAAAATTGAATAATCTTAATATTTTCTTATGACAGAATAATCTTAATATAAGTTAATAGTTAAGAATTTTTAACAATTATGAATATATTACACATAATAATATCTTAAAATTATGTAGAGTTTGATTTTTTTAAAAAAAAAAAAAGCAGAACGTGATGGAATGATATAGAATGTTAAAATCATTAAAAAAATATTATTTTGTAACTGTTATAGATATGTCAATAAATTTTTGTGAAGTTGTCTAAATAGGTTCTGAAAACTTAATTTATTACGCTGACAAATTTTTCAAAATGCTTTGGGCTATCCTAACGATATGTTAGGAAAATTATATTTTTTATAATTCAAATTTACTAAAATTTTAAAAAATATCTCTAAATTTTATTTTGTTTTAATTTTATTTCATAAATTTTTAAGTTGCATCAAATATATTCTTGATAGCTAATTTTTCAAGAATCTTAAGACTAATTCAGCAATAAGGCTTAATAATTAGGAGTCAGTAACAAAACTTTGTGTCTAATTTACTTATGTTAAAAATATTTTTTTGTAAAATTATTGCTAAATTAATTTTATATTTTTTGAAAAATTAATTATTAAGATATATTTGATGCAATTTGAAAATTTGTAGGAAAAAACTGAAACCAAATAAAATTTAGAGATATTTTTAAACATTTAGCAAGTTTCAATGACAAAAAATATATTTTATCATAAAAATTAATATAAAAAATAAATCATTTGATATATATATATAATATGAAAGAAGAAAAACAGGTTAATGTATTTTTTTTATTTCACTTTATTTCTTAATTATAAAATCTGTTTTTATATTGTTATATAGTATCATTTTATCCTAATATTTATATTTATTCATTTACGTCCTATATTTTTCTAAGAAAGCAAAATCAATCAACAAAATAATTAAACTTCATAATAAGGTATAGCTTAAATGATATTTATCTCCCTTCAATAATAAAGGTTTTGAGTTCAAATCTTTTCTCTAATATATTTTTAATATAAAAGAATAATAATTAAACATGTATTAGGTAAATAATCAATTAATCAAAATTTTTTAATCTACTTCATTATTAAGTAAATATTGTGAAGTAATATTTTACTTATAATACAACTTATTTTGGGTTTACAAGAGCACACTAATTTCAAGCCAACAACTTTATTTTATATTTAAATTTTAAAATTTTAAATCCAGTTAATTATAATAATTAAAAAATTAAGAATTTATAAATTTTAGCAATGACACGTAAACACATTAACCCCAATATTCAACATCAAGTATGCAAGTTGCCAAAAGCCTCTCAATTATATCACTACTACTAATAAAGTTAGTTGTGCGATACACGGATTTTATATTATCATGGTTTAATTATTTCACTAAATTTTATAGTTTTATTAAATTTTTAATTAGTTTTTTATAATTTTTTTTTTCCAATTGAGTATCTATATTATTTTTAAATTTGTAATTAGATCCTTATTAACAATAAATATGAAAGAAAATATTTATAAAATGTGAATTTTCTATTATTCTCGTATCTTGCATTTTACGTAAGGCTTATATTCAGCTAGATATATTTTTTATTTACCTTTTTTCATCAATATTCCTTGAAAATATTCTCAATTTACATGAGTCAAAGTCATATATGTTTAGGAAGCTTAGAACATGTTAAAAAAGAGGGAAAATATTTATTTTATTATTTTAAAATATAGAAAAATATCATATTTAGCGAGTTAGTCATTAATTTTTGTGATATCTTCAATTTAGAGATGAAATATTTCGTTAATTCTAACGTTTTTGTCATGATAGGGACCTAATTACAAAATGTTAAACAATATATGCACCTAATTGAAAGGAAAAAAGTATAGAGACCTAATTAAAAATTTCATGAAACTATAGGAACCTGTGAATTAATTTAACCTATTATCATTTAGTAATAAATTGAATATAGTAATTTAAGGAATAATTTATCGATTTAGCCAATTCTAAAACATCCGACCTTTTTGTTTCCTCACTCTCTCTCCCTCTCCCTCTCCCCTTTCTCTTTCCATGGCAATCTTGTTATCTCTCTCTTTCTCTCTCTCTATTATCTTTTTCCCTCTCTCCCATACCGTCTCTCTTTTCTTTCTCTCTCTCTTTTTCCCCCTCCCCTTACTATCTCTTACCCTCGGCCTCTCTCCCTCTCTCCCCTTCTCTTTTTCTGCTCTGTCCATCGCTCTCTTTCTCTTTTTCTCCTTTTACCCCACACTCTTTTTCTCCCTTTTTTTTTATCACTGTTTCTTTCTCGTTCCTCATTCTCTTCCTCTCTCTTTCCCTCCCTCTCTCCACTTCCTCTCTCTCTCCTATCTATCTCCCTCTTCCTCGCTCTCATCCCCCTTTCTCTTTCTTTTTTTCTCTCTCTCTTCCTAACTTGCTCCTTTTCTTTGAAATAACAATGAATCAGGTCAGGATAAAAATGAAAATAACCATACTCATTCAACTGCTGAAAAAATTCGTTTTATTTATGATAGGGTGGGTCAGACTAGATTAAATTATCACTATAAAAATATTTTTATCAATAAATTTATTTTTTATTCAACTAATATCTCGACTATTGGTAATTTTTGTCTCTTTTGTTTTATCTTTAAAACAAATTGAGCACCTTATGAATAAAGAATTAAGTAACCATCAGAAAGATAATGATTTTTTTTCTTTTTACTCATGTATCATAGATATAAATATCAAAGCATTTTGAAAAATATTTTTCAATATTTGTAGATATATATACCTTTATATAATAATAATACATTTTTATAACTTTTAGTTCTTTTATTATTTTTTATCTCTCGAATTTGTTAATTGAACACATGTGCAAGTGATCACAAATAATTTTAAAATGATTACTATAAGTAGTTAACTTAACATATATATATATAATACACATAATCTGTTCATTTTTTCTTTTTCTTTTAAGAAGAGCTTATCATTTAGAAGAATTAATTAACATTTACAAAACCCTTACAAATTTTAGTGAGTAATCTTAACATGAATTTTTTCTTCCAATTATTTTTTTATTTACTTTATCTTCATATTAAGAACGCGTCCATCTACCCACAGGAGAGCCGGTTCACCACACAATGGCTTCAGCCACCCACTGAGCCGCCTATCTTATTTCCATATACGCCAGGGGCAAGATTGCAAAATCCAAATGAACACACTTTTTCAACCTCGGTTAAAGGGCCTTTAGCTTTGTTCCCTCCGTACATTCCGCATTAAAAGCAAAAGCATCTTTATTACAATTCATAATTGGAGCCATTGAAATATTTTAATTCTAATCTCAACGGATATGAATCAATTAATACCGATGTACCAGTCAAGTATACTGGTACACTTGAAAATCTTCCTAGAATATATTTTATCATTTCTATTACTAATTATGGATGAAATGCTATTTATAGAGACTAGTTTTAAGAATTTTTAAAAATCGGGCCGCTAGGGACATTTTGGTCATTTCAGAAAATGTTTGGGAAAACCACGATCGTGAAATTTTTTATTTTTGCTTTTGACTTGCCTCGTCAAATAAACAAAAAATTTTTTCTGTCAACTTTTGAAATTCTTCTCTGCAAACTCTGTAGAATTTATTTTCAGTTAAAAACATGATCTTACAAATATAAATTAAAAGAATAATACTATATATACACGCATCCATGTATTTATCTTTACACTTAATAAATCCATGCGTTAAGCACAGAAATAATGAAGTATACAGAAATTTTGAGCACGTAAATAATAAAGTTTAGCACAGAAAATTTGAGTAAAAAAAAAAGAGTTATTTTATAAATGTGTGTACAATTAATATTACTGAAATTAAAATAGCTGAACTCTTTAAGTTTTTCTTATTTTAAAATATATTTATTTTGGTCATAAAATTGTATGTAATGAATATAATCAATAGCATATTTCTAAAAATAGAAAATTACACAAAAATCAAATTTTTTAAGTTTTAATGAAAATAAATTCATGAATTTTATGTAACATTCGCATAAATAAAAAGACAATTTTATGCAAAAAGCAAAAGAAAATACTAACCATAATTCAAAGTTAATATATTTAGGTTAACATCTACAATTTCATATAAATAATATTTGTAATTATATATTTATAACATCTAATAATATTATGTATTTAATTTAATAATAAATCATAAATGGAAATAAAAAGTGAAATAAAAAATTATGACTATCTATAATTAAAAAACTATGACAACTAAACTTTTTTTTAAATATTTCTGGGTTGTGAATTAGCATAACAGTTGAGTTATGTGACGATACATGCTGATATTTCCTATTAATATCATCATTATCATAGAAGAATCCACAAGAGCAGAGCTAGACTATAATTAAAGGAGTGGCCAAAAAAATTAATTTCACAATAAAATTAAAATAAAAATTATAAGGTAAGGCTAAACCAAAATTTATGCAAATCTTATAAAGAAAAGTTAAACTGTTAGAAGTTTATGAGAGGCCATTGGCCAATGCAAAACTTTTAAAAAAATATGTAAGCATTTAAAAAAATATCAAAACGTAAAATTATGACATTAATGTTAAGTTGTCTTCAATGTTAATTTTTAAAGAAATTTATTACATCATACATCTTAGTTTTTAACAAATTGTTATTCTCTAAAAATTTTCGAAAAATATTTTTATTAAAAAAATTGGTTTTTCTATGGTTTTGAAGGAACACAATTTGTTTTACCGTGACATTTTTTAGAGATTTATTTATTTTATAATAAAATTTAATAATAACTTATTTTTTCAAGATTTTTTTAAATAAATAATATTAATGTTATATCTATCAAAAACTATGAATATTTACCATTTTAAATCCCATACCTAATGCCGCAGGTGTTGCTAGAGTGACATGAAATAAGGAGTGCCGCTGCACTGCACGAGGCACTGGTGCAACGCGAAGATTGGAGTGACGCGTGGCTGCAGCATTGGTGGGGCAGCAAGGATGCCGCAAGCTCTGCCTGCGGCATTGGAGGAAACCAATCACTCTACCTCTGGCCGTGGCACTAGTGTGGAGTTCACTCGTGGGTATTGGCTGCAGCATTGGTTCGAATAAACTTCTATATAAGTAGTTGAACAGCTTACATTCAAATCATTCACTCTACTCTCATTTCTTCACTCTTTTTTTTTTTTTGTGTTATGATGGATCAACCGTTGATTATCCGGTTGCACCCGAATGCCTCCATACACGAGCGTCAAGATGGGATCTGGTTCTAATCTGACACACCTGTGGTGTTCCAGCATGCGAGTATAAGCACCATGTCGAAACTAGTGCAAGTCTTCTTGGAGGTGGATTTAAGGAGATACATTAAGTCGGATATCGCTTCCTATTGCTGTAGTCAAACGGTAGATTCATGCATTTGTTGGTGTGGCTGAATAATGATGAAGATGTCCGTGTTTCTTTCGGATGTCATCGCAGATTGATGCCCCAACATGTCATGAATTTTTTGGTTGAGGTTGGTGAAACTGGCAGCCCATGTGACCCGCCTATTGCAGCGGCTCCAATCCGCGTTGCCCAACCCTTGGTGCCGGATATGGAAATGGAAATGGATAACTCAGAGTTTGATTGGGACTATGATGCAAGTTCTGGATCTGAGTCTGAGTGTCAGGAAGGTGATGGGCGTATCCTTGATACCTCAATGACTGGACGTCCTCGTTACATCCTTCCTGTAGCGCCTCCAATTCCACGACTAGTTGATGTGCCATGCTTTTTTCAGCAGCTTCACCTAGATGAAGGGCAAGTGTTGGTCCGTTGAAAGCGGGGATGTGCAACGATTATAACATAGATGGTGGTGCAGAGCTTCGAGTCAGTCATCGAATGCGTAACCGAGAATCGGTTCAAACTGCAGTGACGAATTATAGCATTCAGAGGAATGCGGAGTACATGATTATTGAGTCGAATAGAATGAAGTACCATTGGCGGTGCAAGCATGAGGATGATGGATGTCTATGGAGCATTCGTGTTGCGTTGAGGCAGAACCTGCGATACTTACAATATCTTTAAAAAAAATTCATCTTAGTATGATCGTGTGAATATTATATTAATGTTATTTATTTATAAAAAATTCCATAGACTCAAACTACTTCAACATACATGGTCAACTAAAACTATAACCAACACTAACTAGTCAGTTTAAAACCTACACGAACCATTTCAAATTAAAACCTATTGGTCATTCTAAACTTAAACCATACAATAATTATTCTAACTACTCAAATCCTAGCACACTACTGTATAATATATCTAACCATACAACTATATCATAATATTTACAAAGATAATACAATTTCACTAACCTCGAACCTTAATGCATCGGCCACATGGGTTAATGTCTGGATCTCGTATGGCTTGACCTCTTCCTCGATTCCTACCGGCCATCACGCTCAACACTTTCTTCTTACCCTTTTTTTCAAACAACTCACCAAAAAAAAAAAAACTCAAAATGGTAAACTTACGTTGGAGGAGTCACGCATGCTTATTTATAAGCCAAACATACAGCCAGTGTCGCGGCCACTGGTCGAGTCACCAATTTGAGCCGATGTCGCGGCCATAGAAGGAGTTATCAGATTGCGCCAGTGCCGCAGGCAGAGCTCGCATCATCCATGCTGCCCAACCAATGCAGTAGCCACGCGTCCCTCCACTCTTCGCGTTGCGCCAGTGCCTCGTGCAGTACTTACGGCACTCCCTATTTTCTATCACTCCAGCAACACCTGCGGCACTAGGTAGGGTTTTAAATTGGTAAATCTTCGTAGTTTTAATTAAATTGATAAATATAACATTAATATTATTTATTTAAAAAAATCCTATTTTTTCAACACATGCACTAAAATTTTAATTGAAATCTATAAAATAATCAGTATGGCCAACAAAATAACGCTAAAGAATTTTTAAGTAATAAAAATTTATTAAAAATCAAAATGTCATATTTAAAATTTTTCAAGAAGAACTTAGATATTTATCCTATGTTCCTATGTTATATTGGTAATTTTTATTAACAAAAACAAACCAATTCAATTGCTCAAATTTTTATGTATAGAATATTTAGCAGGTCTTTGGAAGAGTGACATACGTTAGAGATGCTTAACACCGAGACGGATAAATAGAATCATAGAAACAAAATTGTATTTAGGAAAAGTTAGTTTATTAAATTAATTGGATTTTAAAATTACTCAAATATACCATTTACTAATATATTATTCAATTGCGCTTTTATCTTAACTCTATAGAATCCGTGGCAGGTTGATAGGTTTTATGAAAACCCCTATAGCCTGCCACAGTTTATGCTCAATTTGCCACACTGATTCTGAAACAGCTATAGCCTCCTACGGATTTTATGCAGAAGGCTTGAGGAAAAAACAGCTGATGGGTTTTATCCTTATATTATACATGAGTCAACTACCAAGTAAATACAATATATTATAGTTCATGTATTATTAAGTCTTATAGTCACAAAAAATATTTTTATGTCTCAAATATGTATATAAAATATTACACTATAATAACAACTTATTAACTTCATAAAACAAATAATATATTTTTTATTTTGATAATTTACCTAACGAACTTTAATTTCCTAGCCCATTAAGGAAGGAGAAAAAAATGTAAAATTTTGAAATCGAGCCCAAAGAGATAATTCTTGTATTTATTTTACTTATTAGATAATTCTTGTATTTATTTTGTTTATTTAAAAAAAACTATGATTTTCACCAACTAAATTTAACCAATTTATTTATTTTTATGCTAAATAGAATATGAAAAGTATAGATAATCAACATTTTCCTAACTAACAAATTAGCCAACAAAAATAGAACATCCGTAACTATTGTTTATAGAACTTTCATAATAAAAGTCAGTGGAACATCCATAATTTTTTTAGAAATAGAACATTAGAAACCTAAACACAACTAACAATAAAAAAGAACATCCGAAATTTAAAGAAATAAAACATCTAATTTAAATTGTTGGGTGATGTTGATGTTGGTTGATTTTTTGTTGGTTACCTAATACCTAGCATTGTTGAATAGAATATTATTTATGTGTTAACTACTATTAAAAAAATACATAAATAAAGTTCTATTTGACACCAAAATAATTTTTTATTTAACATAGAATTATTAATAAAAATAAATGACTTGATTGATTCACTTGTTCACATAGAATTATTAATAAAAATATAGTACTTTATGTTTGGAGAGACAGGAAGAACCAAGTCTCAATATTGTGTTTGGTGAATGTGAACTAGAACTAAAATTTCAGTCTCAGTCTCTAAAATTTTAATATTTTCAGTACCTATTTTCAGTACCTCCAGATAGTGGATACAAAGGGAGAGCTGAAAGTGAAATTTTAATAACTTTTTTTACTTAAATACCATCACTCAACATTAAAGTTTCTAATATTAATCGTTATATTCTTCTACAACTTAATTTAATCTACAATTTTTTTCCTTTTTCCAAAATAAAATAAAGTTGGATAGTGTGGGTGAGGTAAGCGTGGCAACACTAGAATCATGCAAAATAAGGAGATGGGTGACCTCAGAATCAGTGAGTTCAGTTCAGTTCAATTTTGAAACCTTTGACATTGGACATGGCAAACTGAGAATCATTTAGTTTTTTGAACCGAACCATGGCTTTGGCGTTCGGTTCACTGCTTCCTACTAACACCAACACTTTGTGTCTCTCTATCTCATTACAACCTTTGAATAATCTCATCATCACCACCAAAAACCATGCTAATAAGTTAATGTTTTCTGGCCAAAGACCTTCTTCTTCTTCTTCCATTGCCACTATTGTTTGTTCTGCTTCTAATAAACCTTCTTCCTCTGAAATCAGGTACCCTTTCTCTTCTTCTTACACTTCTTCTGAATTATTGTAGCAACCTACCACTTTTGTGTTCAAATTAATGTGTTCCCATTACCACTTTATCAGTTTATCTTACACTCTGAGGTGTTTTAATTGGAAACTTGGAATGCTGGTTAAGGATTTAAGACACTCAAGTTTTTTGTAACAGTAATTTTGTTGTCCCTGAATTTTTCAATTCATGTTATGAGATATTTGGGCCGTGATTACTGATTAATTGAAGGTATTCCCTTCAATAGAGTGTGAATATTTTGCATGTTTGCCCAAAATATAAAAGAAACTCTTAGGGTGCTTTTGGTTTGCGTTTTCATTTTTTGTTTTCATTTTCAGTATTTTCTGTTTTTTGGATTTTGTGAAGGAAAAAGTGAAAACAGCAGAAAATAGGATTTTATTGTTTTCACTTTTTTGGAAATGAAAACGGAAAATGAAAACGCAAACCAGACGCACCCTTAGTTTTCAAGCTTTCAAGTTCTGAAATTTTCAATCATGTTTAACAACAAACTGAAATTACTAGAGGATGGTTGGCATAGTTGATAAGGAATGGACTCCAATCTCACAAGGTTCCGAGTTTGATACATGGAGATTATCCTCAAATACATTTCACCCTACTTTTAATCTCCAACCGAACATAGTCTTAAGATTGATGATGTGGTAAGATAGCATAATTTGGGATTGAGAGTTAAGAGAAATAAATAAGATTGGGAACAGAAAAAAGAAAATCGGCAAGATGAGTGAAGAAAAATGTGAATCCATTATCAGTATGAATGTATGATATATCATATGATCAAATTTGAAATCAGATTATCAAGAATAAAATATAATAGTAGCTTTTCACTTTGCTAAAACAAATACTGTTTTCGAGGTAATCATCTTAGCCTTGCTCTATGAATATTGGTAACCAAGTTGGGTTGGTCGAGTGGTCAACCCGTTTAAGCAAGTGTTAGTGGTTTGAATCCTACTTTTTTAGCCAGTGGCAGACCCTTAAACGGAGATCCAATTTGTAGAAGATTAGTTTTTGGCTTGTCGGGCAGGAAATTACCGTGGGAAACAAAAAATGAGAAAAAATCTTTGCCTTGCTCTGTGAACATTGGGATATTAAAATAATTTTCTGTGCTTCAGTTGGAAAAATGTTTTCAAATGAATGCAATGTTTTACATTTAAGCTTCTTATGTGATCTCCTTTTTATGCAATGTTTGTTTTCATCAGGTTCTATTTGCCAGTCATGATGCTTCATCATTAATCATATTTGTTCTTCAGCTCTACAGCCAAGATAAGAAGCGAAGTTCTCTCTCCCTTTCGCTCTGTTAGGATGTTCTTTTACGTTGCGTTTATCGCAAGCGGTTCTCTCGGGGGATTCATCGCCGCCACACAACTGATCGGCGCATTGGCTAACCCGTCAAGAGCATCCCAAGTTGCTGATATAGTAAAGGGCCTCGGCATTGACATTGGAGCAGTGTCTATCTTTGCTTTCTTGTACTTTAGAGAGAACAAAGCAAAGAATGCTCAAGAGGCTCGGCTCTCGCGAGAGGAAAGCTTATCGAACCTTAGGCTCCGTGTCGACGAGAAGAAGATCATACCAGTTAGCTCATTGAGAGGGATTGCTCGTCTTGTGATCTGTGCTGGCCCCGCATCGTTCGTAACTGAGTCTTTTAAGCGTAGCTTGCCATTCACGGAAGGTCTTATAGACAGAGGAGTGCTTGTTGTTCCTTTTGTAACTGATGGAAATTCGGCTTCTTTCGAGTTTGAGGAGAGTAATGAGGAGCTTGACAAGAGAAGGAAGAGACTCTGGCAGCTAGCTCCGGTTTACATCACTGAGTGGTCTGAGTATGTCTACAATGATTAGAAACTAAATAATATGCAATTAAATTTCATTTTATATGTTTAATTTCTTTCTAAAATATCTTCCCATGTTGTTATATATGTAGGTGGTTAACTGAACAAAAGAAGTTGGCAGGAGTATCATCTGAATCTCCAGTGTAAGTAACTTGGAACCACCTAGATTAGTGTGGAGATATATACATATAAACATGTTTAGATATCTAACTTTTGATTCTATGTGTATAATTCATTCTAGCAATGTAGCTATCTCAATGAGCATTTTGGTCTCTAAAATTGCACTATTGCATTTCGTTGATCATTTTTATCCTGCTATTGCATTTAAAGTGAGGTGCATACTCTCATACATATTTGAATCATGCAGAGAATACAGAGTGAGAGAAAAGTCAGTGTGGGTCCCTTTTTTCTGTATCTGAGTTATAACCTTAAAGTGAAACATATATCAACTAAAATGTGGAACTAAAATGAATGACTTAGTATTTAGTACTATTTTAGATGCTATAATGCTTAATTTAAAAAGGTAATGATATGGTGAAAAGTGAAGATTGTTCTTTTAATGAAGATACGAGCAATGCACACTTCCTTAAAAAATTAGTTACAATCTTCACTTTTCGCCCAACAAAATTTCCCATTTTAAAATGTTGAGAACTAAAATAGATCATGTTTGCAAAGCCAGAGACTATAATGAACTTTTACTCATCAAACTTTTTAACGGTAGAAACATGCACATCATCAATGCCTTTTTATCTGCTACTAATAACTCGCAATCCATTACTTGCATCTGTATCTTTCATTGTTCAGGTACCTATCTCTACGCTTAGATGGTCGTGTTCGCGGCAGTGGTGTCGGGTATCCTCCTTGGAATGCTTTGGTTGCGCAATTACCACCGGTGAAGGGAATCTGGACTGGCCTACTAGATGGCATGGATGGTAGAGTTCTTTAGAAGTTATTTTTTCATTTTGTTTTTTATTTTCCTCCCTCTATAGTGGATCTCCATAATTATACATATTGTATTTTAGCTTTGATGATCTTATGAATTGTTTCTTAGGCAAATGTTAGATTTGTTCAAGATTTTGTTGACAGTTTGGAGAATTAAAGAAAGAAGGTTTAGATTGCTTATTAAACTATGTCTTAGCAACATCTTTAAAATAGATGACGGAAAAGGAAATGAATATATTCACACAATTTTAGAACCGAAATCACCGAAAATTCAGTTAAAATGTACAAAGAATTGTATTAAGAATAAGTTATACACCATCTGTATTAAAATTAGTGTTTCTTTTAACTTTTGGGTTCATTGGAAAAACTAATGTATCTAAAAAATTGAATTAGTCGATGATGGATTTTAAGAGAGAATATGATACACTTATTTTTTTACATGGAAAAATCTTAGGCTAGTAGCTCCATTAGCATGCGGGCAATGGTCAAAAACTCAAAATTACAATGGTAAAATGGAATCATGCAACTTCCTCAATCTCATCCAATGCATAGTTGTTTGTTGATACATTTGCATAGTTAACTTTGTTGAATCGAACCAC
>JASCZI010152693.1:540-13023 GCA_036250425.1 Stylosanthes scabra | reverse complement strand
CTTAGTTTATTTCCTTTGTAAATTCCTGCAGAACATAACAAAACACTCAAGATAGTAAATGATAATGAATTAAACATGAATTACTTGAGTACTAAGCTGATTATTTAGTAAAAGCTCATGAAATTGAGGTCTAAAACCATGAATGATGCACACGCATCAACATGTTGATGATCTTCAGCATGGTTATTCAGCTCCTTTGGCATAGAACAAGTTGTATTTAAAAATAATAAAGTCTAAATACAACTTGTCATCCATCTTGTAAAGTAACAATGATGCTGAATATTCTGGCAGCTCATCTTCCATGATGCTTTTCACCCTCCAAACGTGAATCAAATAATAATCTAAAAATAGTATCCGAAACTACACATCTTGGGCTTGAATTTAGGCTCTTGAATCATTGAATTTGGATTTGAATCAAGGGAGAACAAAAATCAACAAAATTGAAGTAGCTGTACTCGCATTTCAGCGTCAGGCCCAACTTACAAAATTCATTTCTCCCTGATCTGATGAAGTTAGAAGACGTTCTTTATACCAAATTAAAGCTATGGATATCTAATTTCATCTCCAATTGGAACCGTATCAATATCACATCAGACGCGAAAGTTATAAGTAAAACTAGTCACATTGTTCAGAAATTCCAGCACCCGAATAAGTCAAGTTTGGCTTGGTGAAGTCTCTAGGCCAAACATGACTTGCTTGCTTTGGACTTGAGCTTGTGAGCTTCTCTTGGGCATGGTGTGTGTCACGTTTGGGACTTGGTCTTACCAAGCTCAAACGTGACTCAAGATGAGTGTGGGCAGCCTTGGGACATCCTTGATTGGGTCACGTTTTGGTGCTTGAGCTAGTCGAGTCCAAACGTGACCTAGTTTGCTCCCAGGGTTACTTTGTGGTTTTGTTCAAGCTACCTTGCTCTGTTTCACTTCTTCTTCCTCTGTAACTTCATGGTTTCTTGCTAAGAATCCTGTAAAAACATAACAAAACACTCAAGGTACTAATAATTGAACAATTAAGTAAAATTACTTGAGTATTAAGCTAATTAGCTGGTAAAAGCTCATGAATTTGAGGTCTAAAACCATGAATGATGCACACGCATCACCAGATAATCCAAAGCCAAAATTGATGTGTTCCTTCGACTGTTAATTAACGAGTTAAATCAGTTGTGGTCAGAGGGTGTTAACATGTGATGTGTCAACCAAAACGAACTTCATGTGTAAGGCTGCTTTAATGTGGATAGTTAACAACTTCTCTGCTTATGAAATGTTGTCTGGTTGGATTATTGAAGGGAAGTTGGCTTGTGATGCATGAGCATCATTAGAAGGATTTCTCATGAATTTACTTGATTTCTAAGAAAAAAGTAACCTCTTTTACAAGAAATCTCATTCCTTTTAATATCAAAGCTCTTGATTAGTTAATTATTATGATTTACAGGGGATAGAAGGGAAAGGAAGAGAATTGAAAACGAAATGAAAGAAAATCAAAGAGAACAAAAGGAAGAAGAATTAAAGAAGCTTGAAGAAAAAGAAATTTACTTCCGGTAACCTCAAAAGTGATGGTGTGCTACACTTCACCATGAAGTATAACACGCCAAAACACTTAGAAGAATTTGGAAGCTCACTATATCTCAAAGATTAGTGGCGTGCCACACTTCAACATGAAGTGTAACACGCCACAAAAATTGAAGAGCTAAGGTCCTTGGAAGATTCATTCAAGCATGGCGTGCTACACTTCACTTCAACATGAAGTGTACCACGCCACAAATATTGAAGAAATGAAGCCCCTGGAGGATCCACACAAACATGAAGTGTAACACGCCACAAAATGTCAAGAAACCAACAACATTGGCGTTTGGCGTGTTACACGCCACAATATGACCTTAGCATACTAAATCAGTGATAACTTGAGCTACAGAGGTCCAAATGAGGCAATTCCAGTTGTGTTTGAAAGCTAACATTCAGAGCTTCGAAACGGCGTATACATGTTTATAGTTGAAAATTGGTTTGAGCTTCGAACAATCACCATCTTTCAGCTCGTAAAACTAACGCCACTACCAAGTGCTACACTTCAACATGAAGTGCTACACTTCACCACCAAGTGTAGCATGCCAATGATTAATAAAGCAAGGGTGAAGTGCTACACCTCAACATGAAGTGTATACTTCAACATGAAGTGTAGCACGCCACCATGAAATACAATTCGGCAAAGGATATGCAAAGTGGCATGGTACACTTCACCATTACACTTCACCATGAAGTGTAGCACGCCACCAAATCATGAGCTACTGGAACTTGTAATTCTTCAAATTAATTTTGGCAAATTGTGATAAAAAACTTTGGCTTGGATTTAGGGACAATTCAATTTGATTTTGGCAAAGCGGGAGAAGTTTAATTCAAGGGCAATGATATAAATTGATAAGAGATATTCTGAAATTAGATAGAGATTAGATTGGTTAATTAGATTTAGATTAAGATTAGACTAATTTTTCTGTTTTAGCTTTTTTTTAGTGATTATAAATAGGGACTCAACCATTAGGGTTGAGTACTTTTTACTTTCCGTAGAATTTATTTTTGTGATCTTAGAATTATGAGTATCTAAACTTTAATGTTGAGGATGAGGAGCTCTGTTCATCCCAGCATAGCTTATTAATTCAAGTTTTCGATTTTCTTCAATTACAAGTTTTGGTCAGATTCAAGGTTTAAGGTTTTCGGCTCTTCATTACAGAATTAGGATTACTGAGAGGTATACTTCTTCTATGTTGTTTTGATTATTTGATTTGAGAGAATTTTAGTAATCATAACAAAAATTGAAAACTTAATCCTCATAATTTATCAATTGAACTAGAGATAGGAATCAAATCATTTTGTCAAACTAGCCGTTTTTGTACTTTACAGCATCAGATGATCGATTATCAAGCTTGGTAATCGATTACCATATAGCCGTTGTGACCAAATTTTGAATTTCAAAGCCTGGTAATTGATTATCCAACTTGGTAATCGATTACTTAATCCTGGTAATCGATTACCCACCCTTGGTAATCGATTATCATAGGGTTTTGACCAAGAAAACGTTTTCAAGCACTTGGTAATCGATTCTCAACCTTTGGTATTCGATTACCTGGATGTCAACTATAGGCAAAATTTATATCAAACTGAAGCCCCAGACGTTAGCTTTCTAACGCAATAAGAACTGCATCGTTTGGACCTCTGTATCTCACGTTATCATCACTTTAGTGCACAAAGGTCAAGTTTGACAGCATGCACTAAGCTTTAAAACAGCTAACAAGTTATAAAACTTTAACGGCTATAGTTTTTGTAAAACATTTTCTTCAAAAACATTTTCTTGTGTGTGTGTGAGAGAGATAATAAACTTTGGTTCTTAACAAGAAGTTTACCTAAATCCTAAGATACTAAACCATCTTCAAAGCTTGCGGACTCGTCTTCTTGTCTTGTTGCTTGCTTCCAACGCTTATCCTCAATTTCAATGTTTGTCTTGACGTCATTTGCATCTTTTAATGCTTATCCTCAACTTCAATGTTTGTCATTCATCAAAACCTAAATCAAATGAACTTATGCATATTGTAACATGGTTAACACTAAACCCTTGCAATTGAGGTACGGTGGGAAGAAGTCCTAGTTTGATAGTTTTTTGAGCTTCTTGCTAGAAAATCATGTGTATTGTCTCAACAAAACTGCATTTAGGAAGAAAATGGAGGAACATGATGAGCCTCCTATAAGATTAACTGGGGAAGAGACTTGGGCTAGGGTAAGGGACTATTCTAGGATAGTAGGTTTTTGTCGGGCAATACAATTTTTTAGGTACGGGGTAGAACATAACTGGACTAAGCATATCATATTCCAGAACTTGCTGTATCGGAAGGATTTCCTTGTGCGCCATTTTTTAGAGTGATGCATATTGAGAAGAATGTCTTTGATAATGTCATACACATTGTGATGGACATCGATAGCATGGAGGATAATCATAAGGCAAGGTTAGGAGTTAAATATCATATTGACCCCTGAAATTTGGGGTTTTGATCAAATTGGCCCCCGAAATTCAAATGACATCAAATTAGCCCCTCGCTTCACGTTAGCCCTTTTGTGGACACATTAAAGGATAGATTTTTACTTCCTTCACCCTCAAATGACGTCATTTTGGTACTGTTTTAGCGGGAACGCATTACGATGTCATTTTATTAGAGTGCAATGTGGACAATTAATGGTCACATCAGCGTTTTTTCAATGGGGATCCACAAAGGGTCAACGTGAGCCACAATTGTAAAAGTGAGGACCAATTTGATACCATTTAAATTTTGGGGCCCAATTTGATCATAACTCCAAATTTCAGGGGCTAATATGATATTTAACTTGCAAGTTTAGTCTTAGCATAATATTGTTGAAGGCTAGATTAAACAATGAGTTGAGCTTGGGAATGAGAGTTTTGCGAAACCTAAAGGGTGTTATGTGCTAACTTGAGAGCAAAGGCAACAATTATGTCGTTGATTACAATAGTTGAGACTACCAGATGATTATGTGTCTAATTTGAGCAAGTGTGCCAATGTTACTCAATGGAAGTTACATGGAATGAAATTCATGATTGTCACGTGTTCATGGAAAGTTTAATCCCGGTTGCCCTTAGGAAACTTCCTGGTCATGTATGGAAGCTGTTAACCGAGTTGAGTCAATTCTTTCGAGATTTATGTCCACTGATAAACCCATTTTTGATGGTTATTTCTGTGCTATAAATCGGCAATTTATCAGCCTCTAACCACTTTAATACTTGCGAAACAAGCAAGTTCGTGAATAATCGTTCCTTATGACTTAAAATGCGCTATTTTAGCCAATTTTCTGCTATGGCGGTGTGAGGCATACTTATCAAAGGAGACAACACACTTCTGTTCCTACTACTTTGAGCCTCATGTGGAATCAATCCGCACATGGGTTGGTCAAAACAATTATGGCGGGGAGCTTTCGGCCATACCAACTTTGTCAATCTTTAACCTATCGGGTATACTATGTGGGAGGAAGCAGTCTAAGTGGTAAACAAACCAAGATCTGAATGCTGCTCACCTACATATACTCTTGAATTGTGCAGAAGTCGATGAATTAAGGAGGTAATGTTCTATATCAAATTATTAATCATTTTTCCCAATTAAATCCACTTGAAACGTGACGAAATTAGGGTATTAAATACTTACAGGTTGTACGAAATGTTCTATGGAACCGATGACATGCAAGAATTTTTTGAATGGTTCAGATTACATGTAAACAATCCAGACAACCATATCTTGTGCCCACATTTAAAAAGCTTGGCCTTCGACCCAAACGGTAACACAATGCATGGGTTGTGATAAAGCTTAACGATATAAAATTTCAAACGCCTGAGAACTCATGAGGTTCAACTAATAACACTGGTGTTTACCTTAACGGTGATGCAGGCCAGAGTGAATGTCACTGGTATGACATGTTGAAAGAAATTCTCGAAATAGAGTACATGGTTGAGCCGATCAAACGAGTGGTTATTTCATATGTCGGTTTTATCCTGCACGGCCTAGAGGCACTCGAATGGATAAAGATTATAAGATTACTGAGGTGAACCATGAGTTAAAACTCAAATTGGCCCCCGAAATTTCAATCACAACTTAAATTAGCCCCTGAAATTTCAAGTTACTCAATTTGGCCCCCTAAAGTTTCAATCCGTGACTCAAGTTGGCTCCTAAATAATTTTTCGTTAACGGCGTGCTGACGTGGAATGCTGATGTGGACAACCAGTCCCACATGTCAAAAGAAGGTTCAGCCATGTGGCACTGAGTGACAAAGTGGTAGTGAGTGACACGTGGCATGCTGACGTGGACAACAGTGGCACGTGTCACACCATGATTTGTCCATGTGTCACTATTATGTTATCAATGTACATAACTCAAAAAGCCCCTGAAATTTCACTCGTGACTCATTTTAGCCCCTGAAATTAATGAACGCAAATCAAAATGGCCCCCAAAATGATTTTTATTTATTTTTTATTTAATAAATACAAAATTATTAATATTTTTAAAACATACTAATTTTCCATCCACTTTTATACATGTAAATTTAATAAAAACTCTTTTTACATAATAGAAAAGATTAGTTTAGTTTAAGAAGTGTATGATACAAAGAATTATTTAATAAAATTGATCACCACATAACTTTATATATTAATTGAACAATTTTCATTAGTTAGTCCAATTATAATAATATAACAATATATGTGGTTTACGAAGGAAGGTTTGCAAGAGTTTAATTTTAATGATGAATTTGAATGAAAAAATTAAAAAGAAAGGAATTTGAAGATTATTATATAATTAGAATAAGCAAAGAAAATTGTTCAATTAATATATAAAGTTATGTGGTGATATTTTTATAAAATAATTTTTTGTATCATGTACTTCTTAAACTAAACTAATCTTTTCTATTATGTAATAAGAATTTGTTATCAAATTTTCTTGTTTAAAAGTGGATGGAAAATTAGTATGTTTCAAAAATAATAATAATTTTGTATTTATGAAATAAAAAATAAAAAATCATTTTAGGGGCTATTTTGATTTGCGTTCATTAATTTCAGGGGCTAAATAAGTCACGAGTGAAACTTCAGGGGATTTTTGAGTTATGTACACTGGTAACATAATAGTGACACATGGACAAATCATGGTGTGACACGTGCCACTGTTGTCCATGTCAGCATGCCACATGTCACTCACTACCATTTTGTCACTCAGTGCCACGTGGTCGAACCTCCTTTTGACGTGTGGCACTGGCTATCCACATCAGCATTCCACGTCAGCACGCCGTTAACGGAAAACTGTTTAGGGGCCAACATGAGTCATGGATTGAAATTTCGGGGATCAAATTGAGTAACTTGAAATTTCAGAGGCTAATTTGAGTTACGATTGAAATTTCGAGGGCTAATTTGAGCTTTAAGTCGATGAACCATGCTAGGAGATACGATAGGTATCATCCCTTCATATTGGCAAATAATGCAAAACAAGTTTATTACCTATCATATCCGGCTTGGGCTAGGAATAATTGGAGGGTAGTGATTAAGTGCAAACCTAAGGGCATGGCTTAATATCACGAAGAATAATCATTTCAAAATCATGAGGAAACTTCAGCTAGATTTGTAACTGAGGCAGATATGTCACAGGTCTTGGCCAACCCTGCTGGTGAGGTTGAAGTAATTAACCTTCAAACGAGAATACACAATAGACAGTCAGATAATGAGAGCAACACAGGAAATAAAGAAGAGACAGACGATGAAGAGCAAGATAAATTAGATTTTGGTCCTTCCTCCAATGAATCCGAATAAAGTAAATACACACATCTAATATTTATATTTAAAATCTAAATATTTGTGATAGTTTATTAAAATCTAAATTGGTAGTTTTTATTTGTATGCTTAAATGTTATATTTTGCAAATGAGCTTATCATATTATTTCATGCAGTATCCATGGTGAAAGATGGTGGACGGGGGGTGGGGCAACGGCATAGGTAGAGGGAGGCTAAAGAAAAATACGGGTGTCGGGACTAATTTAGATCTGGCATTTCGTCCTTCGACCTCTACACCCACCACTATGACCACCACCACCCCACCCTTTGTAGCTACCAGGGGACTGGCTGCTGGTGCCCGATAGGCGCAGGTAAAAACAACAGTTAATATTAGTGAAATGGATGTAGAATAGAAAAATAATATAAACATATGAGAGAAACATTTTCTAATAAATTTACTTTGTAGTCAAACTTAAGTTATATTAGGCAAATTTATGATAATATAAATTTTGTTTTGTATATTGTTAACTTTTATTAGCATAAAAGTTGTTATAGAAAAATTAAAATCTTTTAACTATGCGGGCATACATATGACCATGGACATTAGACAACGTAGTTAAAATCATGTAAACAAATAAAGTAATCCACGTAAAAGATAACTTAGTAAGTCATAAAAATTATGTAACCCGAAAATTCAGAAGATAGGATTGGATAAAACGAACAAAATAAAGAAAAACAGAATCTAACGTTTTAAATGCAAAGAATTAAAATTTGAACCTTATAAAATTGTAATAATAAATATTTTATTGATTTCATTGTTAGTAAAATAAATTATATGACATACAACTTGAAAAATATAAGTTAAATAATAAATAATACTAGAATAAATGGAATAAATAGAAGATAACAACAATAATAAAAGAATTTCAAAAAAAAATATAAGTACATTTTAAGTTGGGCTAATAATTTGGGGCAAAAAAATTAAAATGCCAAAAAAATTAATTAGAGAACTAATTTGTTTCAATAATTATAAGTAATAATTAATTGGTATGACATTATGTAATTGAATAATATTTTTGAATAGAGTTTAGCAGACACAGTAACATAATATCTTTAATAATGTGATGAATAATCATGTTAATTAGCAATTTTAACTTATTACGCTGTAGTTATTAATTTAGCTCAGAAATATTTTAAATCGAAAACAATTAGATGATGATGTTTATATATTTAGTTAATGGAAGATTGAACAACTTATGGATAAAACAAAATATAATTTTTATTGGATGAATGACATATAGAAAAATATAAGATGTGTTACATATGATAATAAATAAACACATTGATTTTCTTATTCTGCAGATGGGCTAAATAATTTGACCAAATGAGTTATGGTTGGTTGAAAATTGAATTTCTAGTTTTGAGGTTAAGTTGATGTATAATATGACAGGCACATGTATAGTTTTATTTAAAATAATAATTTGATTTGATACAATGAATGGAGTGAGGTGTTAAAAAATTTGGTAAATATAAAATAGCCTGATTGTCATTGAATCACAACAGGAAGTAGATTTATGAGGCATGCCTAATGTACTATCACTAATGGAATAAAAAGTGAAATCTCATTGAAGGTATGTTTCAGTTATGTCAGAAAGTAGAGATCATTTTTCATGATGAGAACATTGGAAAAGAAAGTGGAACTGAGCATAGCCTTGAGACGGTATTTAACATTTGATGCCTATAAACTATAAGACACGTTTTTGGTAAACCCGGGAACTTGAGTGTTTCTGTAATTTTAGCCATTGATCTTAATTATATATATATATTTTATAATTATGATCAACGGTTAAAAATATAAAAATATCTAAGTTTCTGCTTATAATGGAAACGCTTCCTAAATTATATGTATAGGTGAGTAATGACTAAAGATAGACTCAGGTGACTTAATATTTTGCAGACACATAAGGTAATGTATGTAATAATAACAATGGGTTTTTTTTGTTATAGGAGGATGAAAATATCATTTTGATATATGACAATGTGACGATACAATTGGGAATATGCAGTCACATAGGTGAAAAAGATTAAATGTCATTTAGGCAGGAATAAGAATTTTGTTTACATTACGAGACCAGGAAATCAATATAATGATAAGGAGTTATTATTCCGTAATGAAAAGACTAATCGCATCCAATCCATAGGGTGTTAAAATAGAGCACAAGTTAATTTAAATGTAACGCTATGAGTTAGGTTAAAATCATATTGAAATTTAATTTGTTGAAAGAAAAAGAATATAGTTTCCAAAAAATGAAAAAAAAATTAAGGAAAATTGAAATTGTGTATACAATAGAAAATTGATTTTCCATGTTTGGATATGGGCAAATGATTGAAATAAAATAAATGAAGAAAAAAATGATCGAAATCCCCTGTTTGTGAAAGTGGGATCAAATTTCCCTATTCTCCCTCTATGTAATCCGTGGCACCCTGCTAGGTATCACGAAACACACATGATATGCTGCAGGGGACAACGGATTTCAGCTTCGAAAAACGAAATCCGTGTAGCCCTGCCACGGATTACGTTGGTCGCATGCTTCTCAAGATACGCGCATGGTTGTCACGTATCATGAAGGAATGGACTTGGTGTAATACCCCACACCCTCCCACGGATTATGCATGAATAGGGGGCTTTAAAATCCATGGCACTCTTCCGTGTACACCATTTGGAAGTGGCCAAAAAGTTGGATTGAGAGAAATGTTGAGAGAAAAGTTGAGAGAACTTGATAGTGTGGTTTTAGGATTCAATTGTTCTTCGTTCCAATGGCCATGACTCAGCAGCAATTGGAAGAGGCAGCAGCGGAAGTAGCGTCGGTGATGTATCGCCTAGATCGCATATCCCATGTATCTCACAACGTCACTGTTGAGGTTAGTATTATGTTATTTTATTTTCTTTGCTTACCTTATTATTAGGGATTAGTCTAGGGTAGCAGGTTAGAATAGCTAGAACAACTAGAGTTTAATATGATTCATTGTAGAGATTATGTAGGGTTAGAATGCCTACATTAGGTAGGATTTAACATGATTATTTTGTAGAGACTAAGTAGGGTTAAAGCCGCTAGAACATTTAGTAGTTAATTGTGCATGGTAATTTTTTATTTAAAATTGGTCAGCAATGTGATTTGATTTTTTTTTTATTTTAAATTGTAAATGAGATTAACATATTTTAAATTTCTATTCTGAATGAAGTTAACATGATTTTATTGTGCATGGTAAAATAATTTTTTTGTGGTTTGTTATTTTAAATCTGAAATCCGTTTTTTTTAAGATTAATTGTAAATTAATTTATTTTAATACTTTGTTTCTTGCTGCATGGTAAAACAATGTCTAATACTTTATTTCTTGCTGCTGGCCTTGTGCAACCCGCTAGGTGTGTCATGAGCGTGCGCAGGCAATAACAAATGTATTTGGATCCACGGATAGAGTCGTACCTGGAGACCGCCGGGTTACTGCCACTGGCGCGCCTGAACCAGCAATGGTTCAAGTTGGACGAACTGTTGGTGAGCGCGTTTGTGGAGCGCTTGTAACATCCCAACTTTTAGCACGTCATGACCAATGCTAAGAGTTAGGTTGCCACGACCTCTACCCCTATTACTCATATTATTTAATATTTTATAAGCCTGTCGTTAGTCACCGTAAGATGCTAGAACGTTAATAATAACAGATAAAATAGAAA
Organism: Stylosanthes scabra; assembly: GCA_036250425.1. Classification (NCBI taxonomy): domain Eukaryota; kingdom Viridiplantae; phylum Streptophyta; class Magnoliopsida; order Fabales; family Fabaceae; genus Stylosanthes; species Stylosanthes scabra. The sequence goes on along the minus strand of JASCZI010152693.1, from coordinate 1,997 downwards.
TGAAACGAAGTTCAAGCATCAATTATCAGAAAAGCCATACATTATCACAAAGACTCAATATATATTGTATATATAGTACAATATAACCCACACCGGGTCTCAAATACCTATACATCAGACTGAAAAAGCAGTAAAGTCCTCTCCCTCTGAAACACATATACTATAGCGAGGGTTATTATAACTAAGCACACTCAAAATAATTCAAACGCTGGCACATATAAATATATCCGAAAGAAGCGTCAATCCGAACTGCAGGTACATCTCTGACAGGTACTCGAAGAAAATCTCAGCTACTTTCTTCGTCGTAGCAGCATCAGCCATATCTTCATCAGGTTTGATCCTGGTCTCCATCTACTAACGTAAAAAATAAAAGAAAAAGGGGGTGAGAATCTAGTATTCTCAGTAGAGGTACAAATGGGCTGCGCGAAAACTAGCTTAAGCGTCTAAGTCTAACTACTAGCATACAAAATCAATCACGATCAAAGAAGTAATCAATCAAATCACAGAAGCACAAATAAATAAATTACATATAACAAACACACACAAAGCGAGAGCAACCACAGATAATGCATAATGCGCAACCAATATGATGCATGCCTGATCCTAGTGCAGGTCATGAGCTCATGCGTCGGTTCTATACCCGCGCCCGACAGATCCGATTCCCTTTTGACCGGATTGGTTCACAACACTATGAGAAATAGGTGCACACAGCACAAGTTGCCTGCATGGGGGTGAGCCATGACGCTCCGGGCAATAAATAAATAAATTTGCCGACGACTAATCATCATGCGTCATAGTGAGGAACATAGCCACGACCGTATCCGGGGAGCGTACCCTCTACGGCTACTAGGCACCACATCATAACTGGGGAGCGACCCCTCCATATCCGCATATAATCCGGCTCAACCGGTATGTCATATCATACATATAATTTCATCATCCTTTTCTCATAGATATCATTCTCATCCATCATCATATCTTTACTAAATCACTTACCACTTAACTTTAATTCTTTAGTGAAGTCTTTTAACATTTAACACCTTAAAACATCTTTTATTACTTTCATAAATCAGTTCAATTAGTGGCTAGAACCTTGGCCCCAGTTTTCATAAAGTTTCATAAAAACATACTTTTTCGGTAAAACATGATAACTTAGAAAATTCGTATAAAATCCAATTTTTAATCTGACTTCAAATCCTTTTAACATATGATAGTATCTTAAATAAGTATTTTCATTTGGTTCCATGACATTTGAGGCAACGAGTTGTTCGTAGTAATTTCCGCAATATGGCTTTGTTCTGCAGCTATTACTACTGAACAGCAGTAGGTAACAATTATGTTTAAAATCATAGATTCACTCAAATGCTATGAAACTTAAGAGAAATACAGGAGACTCACATATTAATATTTTCCTTTTGGTTTCAGTTAAAAAAAATAACTGTTATACCTCCAAAATA
>JASCZI010152692.1:0-11603 GCA_036250425.1 Stylosanthes scabra | reverse complement strand
ATATATATATATATATATATATATATATATATATATATATATATATATATATATATATGAAACTTGAATTCTATGCTATTAACCTAAATATTAGAATTATTCCATATTGTTCCTGTATTGAAGAAGCTATTGTTATTTGACTATTCTTTCTCCTCAATTCAGATATGCCGATGCAAATGTTTCATCTTCGATGGTCGGATTCACAGCAAATTCCATTGTTGAAGATTCATCCCCAAATTTTTTTTTTCCTTCGTGAGAGCTGCTGCGACATAGATCCCCTTTTTATTAAGGGTTGATGGTTTTTTGTGTTGGTGGTATTCTTCATGAGGTTAGTGATTTTGGCTGGCTTATTCTTCAGTTGTATCTTTTTAAAATTTTTCCTCTGTATCGTTTTTGTATAGGTTCTGTACACCTACGGTTTCCTATGCTCTCGGTCATCGAACAAATTCATTTTTGATTTCCCCAATTTAGTAGATACGTTGTTATAGGTTTATAGATGAGATAAGTAAATATTGTTGTCCCAATTGTTTTCTACAATTATGCAAAATTTCAATTCTGATAAGTAGACTTTTTTGAATAGGTAGCCGCTCTTTCCTTGTTCTCCCGAAAATTCTGCACTGTCTGAAAGCAGTTGTCACAATAATTCTAAAAACCCATTTGAAATTTCTAGGTTTTAAAGTCTATTTGAGGGTTATACTTTATGCATGTAAATCGATCATTCTGATTTTTTTTTACAAAATGTCTTGTCGGTCTTTTTAGAGAACGTGTAATAGTAAATCTATATTGCTATTTCATTTCTATATTATAGCTCAATTGAATTGTGCTTTTGGTCAATGGTGGCAGGTTTCATTTATTTGTAAACTGTTATGTTATTATTTTTGGTTATTTGGTTTTTTAGGTTGTTGTGTCTAAATTACTGTGTCCTATATCATCTTTGGTTTTACACTGGTATATTGAGCTTGTTTTCAGCTTCTCATTTCTCTATTTATCTATTGAGATTCACATATTGTGGTGCATGATAATTTCATTTTTTTTTCCTGATTTCATTTAAGTTCAGTTTTTAGCAAAATTAGCTAGAAATGACTCTGTTTTTTGATCATCTTAACAAAGTTACCCCATGGAAAGAATGTTGGATGTTAAGAGTGAGGATTACTAGAATGTGGTATCATTCTAATATTGTTCTTCATGGGATTCCAAATCTATTACACATGATCTTGATGGATGAAAAGGTTAGTTCATTCTTTGTATATTGTGTTGTCATTTAATCCACTTATATTCTTTGTTCTTCTTTTTTTCTCTGAAATGTGACTCCCATGTGTGACTTTCTTAGTTGAACACTATTCAAGAAACTATCAAAGGGGCTCTTTTACTATATTTCATTGAAGATCTCAAAGAGGGGAGTCTTTATGAGATGATTAATTTTACTGTTGTCCCCAATAGTGGTCTGACTAGAATAAGCAGGCATCGTTTTAGACTCCTTTTCAATGAAAAAACAATGGTTGCTCCACTATTATCTTTTTAAATCCCTCATACTGGACTGAAGTTCATATCAGCTATTGAGTTGGTTCACAAAAAGCAAGATGATGATTTCCTTATCGGTTAGTTGGTTTCAATTAGTACCTATGTATTGTTTTCACATGTTAGTCTAGTGAAATGTCCGCACTTTGTTAAAAAATCTTCTAAGATATATGGCTCTGGATATTCTAATGGTCAGATTGTTAATATAGATTTTATTGGAATCGTTACTGGGATTCGTGAGGAGGCTGAAGTTGATTCAAATGGGAAAACTATTAAAGCTATTATTATGGAAGTGTTCTCCCAACGGTATTAACTAAATTGACCATGGAAATTTATTTATATTCACCTTGGTTTAAATATTCATTCAATTTAGTCAATTTATGTTGTGCACTCTGTTGTTGCTTCTGATTTGTTTCATGTAGGAAAAAAATCCAATGTAATGTTGTTGGTAGTTCTTTTGATGCTCTTGACTTCAATGAATTAAGGAACTTTGAAAGAGCTCCATTGATTATCCTTCAGTCGTTCAAGATCAAAGTATCTGGAAGTAAGTTCATATTTACCAAATTGACTTCAATTTAGTTGTTTATTTAAATAATATATAGGTTCTTTCTATGAATGATATAACTGAATTCCTTTTTGATACGGATGCAGATTATGTTTGCTTGCAAAATGTTATCAATGTATCAAGAGTTTTGATTAATCCTGATCTGAGTGAAAGTGTGGATTACCTTAACAGGTGAAACTTTTCTTCTTTCTATTGATCATCTCTGTTCATTTTGTTTGCTTATTAAGATCAAATTTTTTTACTCACTGTTTCATCATGATTTGTGTAGTTTTGATGTTGCGAAGCTTAAATTCTTCAGGCTACAAATTGTTCAACCTTCCTATTTAGCTTCAATTATAGATGATAATTCATTTGAGTGGAGATCTATTCGGACTATTGATCAACTCAAAAAAAAGGATGATGTATGTGTTAATGTAGCTTATTTTTTGGTGGTTTAGTTTTTTTTGGTCTCTATGTGTTAATGTAGCTTAGTTGTTTAAATATATGATTATCATATTTTTTTTTCCTTTTTTCTTGTATTACATTTTATGTTTCGCTTAATGCATGTTATAATTAATTAATTTGTATTTAAATTATTGTACAACTTTCACCTTATTGATAGGATGGTGTGTTCTATATAATTGGGCGAATCACTGATGTTGTTGATAATGATGACTGGTGGTATTACTCGTGTGTTTGTGGAACGGCTGTGGTTCAACACGAGAATGTTTTTCATTGTCCTCTTTGTCAATCATGTATTGAACATGTTGTTGTCAGGTAATAACTATTCCTTAATTTTAATTTCATGTTGGTTTTTTCCATCTAATTTTCTTGTTGTTGTTGTTTAATAATTTATTTGTCGGTTTGTATTTAATAGGTACAAAATCATAATCATTATTCATGATGGTACTGCATCTTCAAAATTTCTTCTTGTTGATAGTAATGCAACAAAACTTATAGGGAAAACATGTGCACAGGCTTTTGCTGAAATTGAAGTGCAGGTTTTTTCATAGTTCATTGTCATCCATGTTTTGCAGGATACCATGTTCTTTTCATTATTAATGAGTTCAATATGTATTAGTTCTATATACAAGCTTGATTTGCTGATTTCTTTGTATAAGGTTGGTTCTTCTTGTCATGTTCCATTGTTTCATGATATTATTGGGAAAGAGGTACTTGTCAAAATTTCAAAGACAGGAAGTCGTCCAGCAGGTGATTCAGTAATTTATCATGTTCTGAATGTCTTATTTGATCTGCCTGGTAGATCTGTTGGTGATGGTTTCCTTCATGTATGTTCAGCTATTCTCTTCCTTTGAATTTCTTTCACAAATTATTATCTTTTTCAAGTTAAATATGATGTGTTTCCCATATCCAGGATGCTGTTAATGGACCCGTCTATCCTCCTATTTATGAAAGTTATCCAGAATATTCGAGTGTGGATGATTATAATAGTCAAAAATCATTGCAAAGTTCTTTTCAATTAACAACTCGTGAAAAAGGATTTCGTCATATCATTTCTCAAGAAGTTTGTCAATGTGTTCCTGATGTGGTTAGTTTTTTTTTTACTTTGATTTATCCCATTTTCTTAATCTAACTGATTATTGTCGGACAACAGCCAAACACGCTTACTGCCTAATGAACAGGGGTTATTCAAAGTGATCATTGGTACTATCTCTCATGTTGTTAAGGATCAACAGTGGTGGTTCCCAACTTGTTTATGTGATTCCCCAGTTTCAGTTGTCAATGGTTCTCTTTATTGCAGCATGTGTCAAGTTCATTGTATTGATGTCATCCCAAGGTAAATAATTTATTGGTCGCAACCTATTCGAGTATTTGTTATCTTTTTGTTCTTCTATTAACATATTCTTTATCTACGTCTTTTACAATGTTTGTAGGTATTCAGTGAAAGTGATTGTTACACATCTAAATGGGCATAATCTATTCATACTTCGTGATCGTCAAATAACACAATTGTTAAAGAAAACTTGTGCAGCTTTGTTCAAAGAAAATCCTGATTTATTGCAGGTTCATCTATGTTTGTGTATTCAATTTCAACTTATTTGATTTTCATTGCTAATTAAATTGTAATATCTATGTATTGGTTTTTTTTTTTGTGTGTGTGTGTTCAGAGTTTTTAAGAATAAGATTGTCCCAGTTAGGATTGCCTCTGAAATAGTCCAATCCAAGGTTGTTTTCATGGTTGATCCTCGACCAGTTGGATATGACTTAGGTAGATCAGTCTATATTGTTCGTCAAGTTTGGTCTGATCAGTGTATGGTCAAGTTATTTGAAGATGCTAACAATGATCAAAATGAAATGGTAATAATTTTTTTTTACATTATTGTCATGTTTGTTTCAGAAATAATTAATATGTTCACTAAATTTAGGTTATGCATCATTTATTTTTTTTTTACATTTAAATTCTTTTTCCTTTTTTTGTCTCAGTCTCATGTGGGAAACAAAGGTGAATTGGTGGTTCACACTGGTGATTGTCCTGTTAGTTTTCCTCCTGGAAAAGAACAAATCCAATCTGTTTCTTGTTCACATGTTCTTTGCTCCATTATTTTCCTTTGGTCATTATATTCTTTAATTTAAACTTGATTATTTCATCTTCTTGATATTGTCATTTTATCTGTTTGTTCTATATTAACTTCTTGGTTGGATCTTATCAACAGCAGAAGATGTTTGTAACACCATTTCATGATCGTGCCGGGAAGCAGCCAATTTCTGGATATGTAACTGGAGAAAGTTCAGTTATACCTGAAAATAGTTTGGTGGATGATAACTATGCAAGGGAAAATCAACTTTCATGTATGGAACTCGAAGTCGAAGATCTTGTAAAGGATTAATGGTTTCTGCTATCTTATGGATTAGTCTTTTATGTTTTACAATATTAATCTCAAGTTTAGATTCCTGAATATCTTAAGTTTTGTAACCATTTTTCTTTCTTTCTTTTTACTTGCTTTTTAAACTTAGTGTGTGGTGAGTGATTATGTATTATTTTATGAAAGTTTAATCTATCTTCTTATCTGACAACTTATTTATGTTTATATAGAATATATAGCAGTCCACTCAAAACCACCATCACCATCACTATCAACAAATTATCTCACAAACTCATTGCTGAAATTATAATCTCTAATTACATTTTTCCTCAAAACTATATCCAATGCTCAATCACAGATTCAAGCATGAAGAACCTTTGATTGATTTATTCAACATACCATATGAAAAAAAGTTAATACAGTTGCTATTTTTATTGTAATAATTAATGAGTTTAAAATTGAGTTCATAATTCCTTATATATAGCTATATATGTAATAATAAATGTGCAAATTTATGAATTAATCAAATTATTTTAGTTTTTTTTTCATTAAATTTGATAAAATTCAAAGTTTTATTAATTGAAAAACAATCATTAAATAAATCAATAAAATTTTTTTTCTCACATCATAAATAAATTCAAAGTTTTTTTAATTGAAAAATAATCAATAAATAATGGATGTTCTTTTTAAACATTGAATTTTCCAATCTTTTTTAATTATTTCTTTATCAACTTAATTTTATGGCTTTTTTACCGTCTATATAAATCTTAGTAAATATTAAACTATACATAATGATAAACTTAAATATATTTCTTTTTTTATACTAATTTAATAGTAATGCTAGGGAGCCAATGTTAAAAAGCCCATAAGTATAATCAGAGAAATAATTGGTGGTAAAAGAAGAAAGACAGAAAAATAAAAATTAATATTGAATTCTTATGGGACTCTTTTACGTTAGCCTCCAAAACTTTTTCATTAATTTAATATTACATGAGTCATGATTTAAACATTTTCTCTTTGATTAATTTTCAATTGATAATAAATGTTAAGATTTAATAATTAATAAAATTACATTAGAATTTTTAATTTTTATTAAATTTTATAAAATGAAGTTTTATTCAATTAAGAACTGAATTAATTGAAAAGAACCAATAAATAAATTAGGAAAATTTTTCTTTATTTAACATTAAATGTTGCATTCCTGATTTTTGTTATTTTTCATTAATTTAATTTGATGTCTATCTCTTAGTCTTTATAACTCATTTAATTTCAAATCATATATAATAATAAATTTAAATAAATTTCTTCTTTTATAACTTCCAATTAATTTATTGCTAATAACAAAACGGGGGTGATCAGAAATAATGTTGATATTTTCAAAACTCTTTGGTACAACACTAGATGTTTCTTGAGTTGTTTATTGTTTATAAAATATAGTTTTAAAAGAAGCGAGCAAAAAGTCATCTTCTTCATTTTGACCGTTCAAAAGTGTGTTTTAATAGGCAAACAGTTCAAACAGTGTGTCTAGCTACCCACTCCCTCAGCTTCTTCATTCTTTCTTTCAGTTCCCCACTGACTTCAATCTTCCACGGAAATTTGGTCAGGCACAGCCGAAGTATTAGGTTGTCAAAGACTGTCTCCACGCTTAGCTGAAGGTGATAGGAGTTTGTCAGAAAGTTTAGGTATTCATTTTAATTCTTTGAAATTGAATGTACTCATCTGTTTATTCCTCATCCCGAAGGATTTTGGCTGGTGCTAAAAAGGGAAATATTAACTGAAATCTATATCGATAGGTTTCATCATTTTTAAAGAAAATCTGAATGCCCATCTACTGTTCGTGATATTGACTGCTTGATGGTAAGTCTTAGATAGCAATCTTGTTTTCCCCTATTACATGCTAACCCACTTCGTTGATTTAGTATTTTACATGTATAGAGTGAGTCCCTTTTTTTTTCCCTCCTTTATAATTCCTTGATTTCCGGAATTATAATTTCAGACTCATCATATTCATCATTGCAAATTGCAAATGTATGTATGTTAATCTGAAGAGTTAATTATATAAGTGCACTGTGTTCTATCTCTATATATAAATATGAGTTATAGTTTCTCAATATTTTTTGTGTATTGCTCTCTTTATATTTTCTTTTAACTTGTTCAAATCAGCTACACAATAGCCCATTCTCTCACACTTGTTTCGTTTCTATGGGAGAACAAAATACAGTACCTTTAACTGAAAATGAACTTACAAAACAGCTTGCTAATATCAATCCTTGGACTGAAGGTTGGGAACTTAATGTTCAGGTACTTAGAGTTTGGATCGTTAAGTCTCCCGGAAATGATGATAATCAGAAGCAGTTCCTTGAAGCTTTGTTGATGGATATATCGGTTAGTTGTTTTCCTTTTATTTAGTCTTCAAAGTTATCAGATTAAAAGCTTAATTTTAAATTTCCCCTTTTCTATAGGGTTGTAAGATTCACTGTGTTGTCAGGCAAGAATTTATACCTCATTACCAACATCTGTTAAAAGAAGGGCAAATCTTTTCTCTTAGGCGTTTCACAGTTGTTCCTAACACTGGATATCTCAAATTCACAAGGCGTCGTTACAAGTTACTCCTTGATTTGCAAACAGAGATAGAACCAGTTGTTGATGTTGAATTTCCAACCATTTCCTACTCTTTATGTAGTGTCAGAGATATTGTCCACTTGAAGGAAGAATCTCCATATCTAATAGGTTATACATTGTTTAACTCATTTGTATATTAATTTCTGGTGTTAATGCTTATTTAAATATTTTTGCTCATCTCTGTTGTTTCCATTAATAATATAACAGATATGATGGGTTTCTTGATAAGTGTTCAAGAATGTTCACCTGTTCAGTTTGATGATGGCACGACTTTTGGATTAACGATAGAAGAAATTTATGCAAATGGGTTAGTTAGCATCTGGTTATTACATATGTACTGATAAATTTCATTTTTTAAATCTATTAATTTGATCTTTGTTGGTTGCTCTTCTTATATTAATTAGGTCATATGTGCGTTGTCATTTATTTGGAGACTTCTTTAGATTCTTGGAGAATGTAATCAGAAATGCTGAAGATCAAGCTCCAATTATTTTGCTTTAGTCTTTCAAAGTTAGGGTTGCCACAGATTAGTACACTTTCATTCTTCAGTCATGTTTATATTTTTAACTAATAAAACTTAATACTCTTGAGCATTTGTTGTTGACATTTTCAATTGGTAAAAATGTGCAGGTTTTGTTGCACTTCAAAATGTTATCAATTGTAGTAATGTATTGGTTAACCCTGATTTGGTCCAAACTAAGGAATTCATCTATGGGTTAGTTGTATCTTCAATTTCATTAATTGTTTAAGTTAAATAAATTTAATTTAATTGTCTCATTTATTTATTTTGTTTATTGAGTCATTATATTTTGTGTTATAGTCTTGATCCTCTTGAGCCATGCTACACTGGTTGTTTGACAAGTAATGCTGATATGTTGGCACTGGCCATTGATGATGATTTTGTGCTTCCCTCTAAATCTGTTACAATTCATGAACTTAGGAAAAATCAAAAGGTGCACACGCAAATTTTGTTTGTTCTATTTTTTAAATAACCTTTTCCCTATGTTCTTTGATATTATTATTAAATATTTACACTGGTATTTTGTTTCGTAGGCTGGTTTTTATACTGTTGTGGGAATTATCAAAGGTATCTGCAACAAATTTGATTGGTGGTATTATTGTTGCGCATGTGGATTGCCTTTGAAATTGATTAGGAATGCTGTCACTTGCCTGAAATGTAAAAGGAATGTAACACATCCAATTCAAAGGTTATTGTCTTAGATTTTGGATTAAATTGTTAACTTTATATTTCATAGGCATATTTTCATCACATTTTGCATATTATTTATATCTATTTGGATTTTTCATTTTAGATTTAAGCTGATGCTAGATGTTGAGGATTTCACTGGTCATTCAATGTTTGTTCTATCTGATCGAGCTACATCCTTGTTGTTGCGCAAGAGGGTTCTCGATACTTTAGCAGATTTTAAAAATGATTACCCAGTATGTTTCTTGCATAGTTTTTTTTTTCTGATTCCCCAAGAAATAGACGGTGTTTCTTTTTTTTTATTTGTTCATATATATTTACTTTGTTCAGCTTATTGTTCTTTGTATTCACAGGTTAACCACATACCTCTCTATCCACCATCTTTTGAGAATGTCATTGGAATGGAAGTTGTGTTTAGAATTGAAAAGAAAACTTCCAGCTATTACGGTCTTAATGAGTTTTATAAAGTTATTAATTGTTGTGATGAAAGTGGAATAATTTCAAAATTTAAGGCATCCACAATTTCAAATATTTATTATGACCTATGTTCACCCATATTTGAGGATGTGATTCAGAGACCCCAAGCTCATGATGAAGTGTCATCGCTTGGAAATAGATTGTCAATTTCACATGACATCATGGAGAGTATTGAGATCGATGTGGATGCTTTGTGTGCCTCATATGATATGCCAAAACCAGTTTGTTTTCTGCTCTATTTAATAATGTGTTTTCATTGATTGTTTGACTAATTTATAGCGCCTTTTGTTTTCTATCGATCCTGATAACTTTAAACTATATTTGATGTTGCACATTGTAGGATCCATATACCTATTTTGTTGGGATTGTCAGATCTATCTGGATCTGCTATGACAAAGGATGGTGGTATTGGATTTGTTTATGTGGTGAGAAATATGAAGGGAATGAGCTTAATCCTTTCTGCCAAGGTTGTCTTACTCATTGCTATGATGGAATCCTTAGGTGAAATTTATGATCAGTGTTTTTCTTGTGGGGTTTTTTAAATAGTTTGTTCATTTCTTTATTCTTTATTCACTCATTGTTCTGATAACCCTATGTAATTTGACTATTGATCTCATGGTTTATTAGATATAGAGTAACAATTGTGGTGGCTGATACTGAAAGCGAGCAAATGTTAGTTTTACATGATAGAGATGTAGCAAATCTCATGAAGGAAGAGCGTTGCAATCTCTTAAAGAAACAGGAGTTTTTTCTTTTGGTTCATTTTTTCCGAATTTTTAATATTATTCACTATTGGCTTATATATTTTCCTCTTATTGAAACACTCATTCCATGTTTTACAGTGCTCATTATAATGAATATGAATACTGCTATTTTGTAGGGTGATCTATTGCGTTTGGATGGATCTGATCTTTCTTCCAAGTTGGTTAGGAAGAAATTAGTTTTCATGATTGACCCTTTTCCTATTGAGGCTGATCCAAGTTCAATTATTTATAATGTCTTTAGAGGATCAACTAATCCTTTTTTATTCAAGCTATTTCAAGATGCTCAGCAAGGCATTTCTTCAGAAGATGATGTAAATCCCTATTTTTATGTTATTCAGAGTTATTTCTGATTTCTCATATCTTTTTTCCTCTTTTTCTACATATTATTTAGCTGATGCTTAGTGATTGCTTTGGTATTGTTCTAGGTTGCAACTTATGAAATTATAGGAGGAGTTTTGGGTGAAAACAAGTTTGTCTCTCAATATGATCGTTTGCCAAGCTCAGTGAAGGATACATTGAACAGTGAATTTAATCATTGGTTAGAAATGCAACATCAAGAGTATGATAGTGCAAATGATGAATCATCAAATGATGATGTAAATTAAGTTTCTGTTTATTTTTAATGTTTTTTGTGAAGGACAATGTATGAAGTTTTTTGCAAAACTATTTTGTAATTATCTACTCCTGTGGCCATGACAATATATACATGTATATATGTATATATATGTTAATATACATATACGTGTGTGTTGGCAAATCGTATATCTTTTTTGGATTAAAAATTAATATGGTGCTATGTGCAAATTCTTATCCAATATTTATTTGGAAACAAAAAGAAGCTATCATATAACTAACTATTATTTTTGCTATCAAGATTTTTGCACTCAATCTTAGCTTAGGTTGTTCTTTATGCTGATTAAAAAGTAGGGATAAAGATAGAATATTTTGTGTGATATTTTTCCTTCTTCAAAATAATTAAAAATGATTGGGTTAACACTTCTAATAATTAAAAGTGATTTGGTTAATTTAAAACTACTTTAATATATGATCTTATATAATTTTTTTACTATTCTAAAATTAATATTAAGTCAAAAGTTATTTATATAATACTTATTTTGTATTTCATTGATTTATAAGTTTTTCCATATATTTTTTATTTACCTATATTATCCACTTTTATTCATATTAGATTTATTTGTAGTTTCACTTGCCTTTTGTGAACTTATTTTGAATAAATTTTTATTTCCCCAGATTAATAAGTATTTCTGTTAGTTTAATTTTATATAAATTAACAAAATCTAATATTATATATCAGTAATATATCTTTCATGGTATATAATTAAAAAGAAACAAATTACAAGAAGATGATGAAAATGTTTGAAACAAAAAAAAAATGTTCTGTATACTATTTATATTTTTATTATCGTGTGATTTATAAGAAATGAAAATTATTGTAAATTTTTTAAACAAATATTTAACGTGATTAAATTTTGTTTCTTTCAAATTAATAAATTTATAAAATATAAATTTTTAGAGTAAAATTTGTTAGTCACGTAGCACGTATACTCAAGAGGGGGGGTGAATTGAGTATATAAACAACAATGTATATTTTTCGCGGAAGCTTAAAATACTTTGAATTTAAATGA
>JASCZI010152691.1:0-11821 GCA_036250425.1 Stylosanthes scabra | reverse complement strand
GACTCACCGTCGCGGAACCGAGCGAAGGAACGAGGAATGAGGCACACCGGCAGAGCTACGAAGGCAAAGGGTAGAAGACGAACTTGGCGGAGGCAGAGAAAGGGGCGAGTCAAGGTCGGCGCCAAGGCTGCTGGGGCGACTCAGAGACGGCGAGAACGACGACGCCAAGGATTCTGGGAGGACGGGACGACGCAGCCACAGGCGCGACGGCGGCGCGGCAGAGGAGCCGGCTGTAGTGAGGTAAGAGTGAGGTTGAGAATGGAGGTGCTGGGGTGACCTGGTTACACCACGCATACAGGTTAACAGGAGAAGGGTTTTTGCCTTGTCCTTGATTTTTATTTTTGGGTTTTAGCTAATATAAATCTGTTTAATTGAAAAATTTTAAAGAGTAACGCTACCTAAGATATATTTTTTGGTGGCCAGTATATAGCCATCAAATAGGCAATAAGTATATTTTTATACTCTGAAAATTGAAGACTCTCAATTGTATTTATATATTTTGGTATGCTGGTTTCGAATGTTGGCTATGTGAAATTAGTTTTGTTGGTTGTCTAGAATTTTTCAATTTTAAATATTTACCTTTAATAAATATAAAATAAATATATTAAAAAAATTAAAATTTTTTTATATTTTCAATAAATTTTTTTAAGATAGTAAACTTTTATTTTTTACACTTTTTTTCGATATAACAAAACAGCTTGGTGTGATTTTTTGAAAGAGTAATGCTAGGGAACCAACGTTAGGGGACCAATAGGGAGCCAATAAGTGTAATTAGAGAAATAGTGGGTGGTAAAAAGAGAGAGAGAAAAGAAGAAAAAATGATATTGTCTCCCTAATATTGGCTCCCAAGACTTTCTCTTTTGAAAATCAATCCGTCATCAGTTTTTATAGCCAAATCGATTCACAACAGTTTTGATACAAATCCGATCCTTCAACCTGCCGAATTGGCTTAGTGTTGGTTTTTTAATCCGACTATTTGAGTTGGTTCGACTTGTATAATTATTTAAAAAAGTATTCTAATTTTTTAAAAGATATATTACTTAAAATATAATAAAAATGATGAAAGATACAAATAAAAAAAATAGTGTGTTTTATTATTCATAATGTTTAAAATAAATATAAAGAGAGCAACATAATAACTTTGCAGAATTCTAACCATAACATAACTTCCTTTGAAAATTAATTTTCTAGTATTTATTAATAGCTTCATTTAGAAATGTGTCTCTCTTATTATCTTAGAACTTTTAAAAAAAGAATGAAGTTTCAAAAGTTTTTTTGGTGACAAAGATGAAAATGGAAAAAAAATACACACTGCAAAGCAGTTAAAAACAAATTAAAGCCTCATGTCCTTGCGAAGAAGAGTATCCATTTCATTCCATGGCTGTAACCATTCTGCATGATGAATCCCTTGAATGATAGCATTCTTGGCTAAAGCATCAGCAACACAATTAGCAGTTCTCTGAATTAAAACAATTTCAGCTCTCCGAGGTAGATGAAGTATCTCACGAATCCTCAAGATCAAGTCACTAGCTTGACTACACACAACAACTGGAGTGTCCCTTAACAAAGAGAAAGCCTCATGGCAATCCGTTTCACAAACGACCTCCCTGAAACCTGCTTCCCAAGCCAGAAGAAGACCTCTCCAAATAGCAAAAAGTTCTTCTTCAAGAACATTTGAGGGAGGTATAATACCTGCACACCCCCACTGCCAAACACCTCTACTATCCCGAATGACACAACCAAAACTAATAACATCATCCTGCGCCATTTTACTAGCATCACAGTTAAGCTTAACAGCTCCATCAGCTGGAGGGTTCCAATTCAAGGAAATCGAAGTAGGAAACAGCTGATGGGATAAGAAAATTTTATGAAGTTCTCATTCTGAGAAGCAAATTAGCGCAACAACCTTTTCAGGCATCCAGGGCTCAGTCGGATTAAAAATGACATTATTCCGGTATCTCCAAATCCATCAAAGAGCTGAGAAGAAAAGGAAAGGGTTTGGGTTCTTTCCTTGAAGAAACCATGGGAGGATGTCAAGATGAGCAGAGGGAAAACCTAACCTTTGCCAAATGTCATGGGAGAAAGGGCAGTCCCTAAGGCAATGCAGAATAGTTTCAGGTTCATTGTTACATCTGAGACAAGTATCCGAAGATACCAGGCCGCGTCTAAAACGAAAAGAAGCACTAGGGAGAGCATTATGTAGACAGAGCCAGCTCAGAAGCTTATGCTTTTCAGGAATCTTCAAGCGCCATAACCACAGCCAGTTATTATGCTCATCCCAATTGACTTTCCGAGCACAAAGCCAATTATAACCAGAACTTGAAGAATAAATCTTGGAAGAGGATGCGTTCCAAAACCAACCGGCTCTAGCCCCCACCTGGACATCCGGATTATAAGTTAAAATACTTTGGATCAGGCCCTCTGGAATGAAGGAAAAAACATGACTCAAGTTCCAGCAACCATTGTACCAAAGTTCCCGGATTGTAAGCTCAGTATCAGAAATATGCACAAAGGGAACAAACTCAGCAATAGTATCATGCATACACCATTTGTCATACCAAAATGATTGATCAAGAGGCCCAATACTCTAAGAATAGCCGTCTTTCAAGGCTTGGAAAGCTATGTGAATACTCTGCCACACCGAAGAGACAATACAAGGATAAGAGCGGTTATCTCCTAACATGGAAGATTGGTATTTAGTGGACAACAGTTGAATCCACAGTTTCTCAGGAGAATGAAAAAGATGCCATATAAGCTTACCAAGAAGAGCTAAGTTGGCGCACCTAGGATCTCGCACTCCCAGACCCCCATATTTCTTAGGAGTAATAACAGTATTCCACTTTACAAGACTCATACCTCTTTCAGAAACAAGACCTTTCCAAAGAAAGCTACGCATCATTGAAGAAATTTCATTACAAATGCCAATTGGAAATAGGCTAACCTGTATATTATAGACAGGGATGGATGAGGCAACAGAGTTGATGAGGCATAAGCGACCGGCCCTGTTAAGCATCCTACCTTTCCAACCAGCCAGACGGCTCTTAATTTTATCCAAGACCTCCAGGAATGACACTCTTCGAGCTCTAGAGTGGTGCAAATTAACACCCAAATATCTTCCTAAATCTTGAGTGAACCGGATGGATGAGATACCTGAAAATAGATCCTTTCTCCTGTTGTTGACATTCTTAGAACAAAGCGCCTTAGACTTATCAAGATTAATCTTAAGCCCAGATGCCTTGGCAAAAACAGATAAAGCATTCATAACCATGTGAACTTGGGATTTTCTAGCCTTGCAAAAAAGTAAGAGATCATCAGCAAACATGAGATGTGAAATTCTAGGCCCACCTTTAGAAATTGCCACAACATTCTCCTGAACAAGTTTGGAAATATAGCAGGCAAGTCTTTCCATGCAAATGACAAACAAATAAGGAGACATTGGATCTCCTTGACGAAGTCCTTTTCTTAGGGACAAAGCTGTGAAGTCTGTTATCATTCCACAAAATAGACAAAGAAGAAGATTTAACACAATTCATAATCAAATTAACAGAGCGAGGTGGGAATCCAAAACAAATAAGGGAATGTTCAAGAAAGCGCCAATCAACTCTGTCATAGGCCTTTTCCAAGTCGATTTTGAAAGCTAGAGTCCCTTTTTTAGACTTAGTATGCTTCATAAAATGTAAAATTTCTTGAGCAATAATGATGTTATCAGGAGTACCTCTACCCGGAATGAATCCACCTTGAAGTGGTCCAATGATCTCCTCCAAGAATGGTCTAAGGCGATTCACAAGTAATTTAGTAATGACTTTATACACGACATTGCAAAGACTGATTGGCCTAAAATCTTTCATAGTGGTAGGGCTATCCTTCTTTGGAATAAGAACAATCAAAGTTTGCATAATCTGTGGATTGATTATGCCACCAGTAAAGGCATGTTGGACCATTTGCCAAAGATCATTACCCAAGATATCCCAATATTCCTTGAAGAAAAAGGCTTGAAAGCCATCTGGTCCTGGAGCTTTAAAAGAATTCATACTAAACACAACATTCTTAACTTCCAAGAGAGAGACAGGAGCTGAAAGCTTATCACAAGCAATGGGACTAAGTTGAGGCAATGAAACCTCATTCATGCAATCTAAGTCAATATCATCAACTGAGCAAAATAGATTCTTGAAGTAAGAGAGACCCTCATTTTGGAGAGCCTCAGAATCCGTTGACCACGATCCATCACTTAACAACAGGCCTTTAATCTTATTATTTTTCCGTCGAATGATAGTCTGAAGATGGAAAAAGCTTGTGTTACGATCTCCAAAACGTACCCACTACTCTCTAGATTTCTGAAACCAAAACAGCTCTTCTTGCAAAAGAATAGAGTTGTAGTCATCATTAAGTTGCTTCTCTCTTAGCCGAAGGGAAAGAATATCTACCTGCTCAAGTCGTTTTTGAAGAAATCCAATCTGCTTTTCAAGCTCTCGCTTTCTGACAAAAATGTTACCAAAGATTTTAGAATTAAAATCCAAGGACTTATATTGAACATTCATGAGATTAGTAGGTATACAAGGGGAACCAGAGAATCAAGCTCCATGAACCACATTCCTATAAAGCGGGTGGGTTGCCCAAGCTGCTTGGAAACGAAAAGGGCGGTTCCTTTTAACAGGAGGCTTGCCATTGCACCGGACAACGATTGGACAATGATCTGAGTGCAACCTGTTCAAAATTTCAGAAAAGCCTCTGGAAAAAAATGGAGCCAACTAGAATTGAAAAGAACACGATCAAGTTTTTTGGCAATATCTCTCCCATTCTGAATACGCCTGTACCAAGCATAATTTCTGCCAATCATCTGTAGCTCCAACAGATTACAATCCTCTATCATAGAAGCAAAAAGATCAGCTTGTTTCTGACTGAACATAGCTCTTTGCACCTCACTAATTCTCAAAACTTCATTGAAATCACCTATTACCAGCCATGGATAAACAAACTGAGATGCTAAATTAGTCAAGTGATCCCAAAGCAAGGGCCTCGTATTAAATTGAGGGCTTGCATAAACTGCACTGCATAACCATTCATTAGAACCAGAACGCACAGCAATGGTAATACATTGATCAAAATGATCAACAACTCTGCAGATAGTATGGGAAATAGATGAGAGAAACCAAATACCACCTTTGTGTCCTACCGCTTCAACAATTCCAGTAGCATGATAACCCAACTTCTCCCAAAAGGACTTGAGATTAGAGAAAACACAGTGAGTCTCCACCAAAATAAAAAAAGAAGGTTTATATTTTCTAACCAACTCCTTGCAATGAACACGCGCCATGTGGTTGGAGGCACCTCTGATATTCCACATAATTATGTTAAAACTATCCATAAGAAATAGATACAGAGGTATAGGCGCAGGAACCACAACAATTACGTTGCTGCCGGTGGTTGGTAAGAACCATTACCATCTACATGGAGGACCGTCGTTGATAAGGAATCAGGTTTTTCAGACAGAGTTGCAGTACTTTGAAGCTCCTTAACAACTTCAACCTCCACATCTTGCACTTGTGCTGGTGTAGGTTCTTGCCCCGCTGCCAAGGGTATAATGCTCTGCTTCGCATTGCCAACATCAACAGGCGAATTCAAAAGAGAACGCGGTCTCCTACGCTTGTGTCGATTAAAACTAGTTGGAGTATGGAAAGCACTGGTATGTGTTGTCTTGGGCACATTGGATGAACTAGGATCTGAGGTCATTGCTGAAGCATTTGAATCTGGTTTATGATTCCTTTTAACAAAGCTTTGAAACTTGGTGGTTGCCTTTTGCTTTCCCAAATTAGGAGTATTCAGCTGAACTTTGGAGTTATGAGCACTCTTAGCTCCACCAGTAGGATTATGGCAGCCTTCTTTCTTCGTTTTTTAACCACATCCGACCAACCCTCCTCAAAATTAGCATTGATGTTATCTGGTTTCATGCTATTACCTAGTGGTACTGGAGTCTCCTTAGTGCTGTTTCCATTTCCAAATTCAAAATGAATATTTTTAGAGTCTCCATCTCGTTTGACAGAGTGAGTCTCATTTTGGACACAATCAGCTGTTTCATGCCCAAAACAATTGCATGTTTCACAAACTAATGGTAAATTCTCATACTCGATATCAAACACATTTCCATCAATCCGAAGCTTCCTCTTCAACTTTTGTGCCAGATTTATCTCCACACACGCCCTCGCATATCGTCCCTTATCAGCTGACTTCGTAGCTAAGTCAATTTTGATAGGTTTTCCGATGGCTTCGGCAATGCGCATCATAGCATTCTGATGATAGCACCACATATTAAGACCTGTAATCCTTATCCATACGAGAGTCGTTCCGAAGGACTTTTCAGTAGCAATGAAGGATGAAATCCATGGTTTTACGGCTAGGTATTGTCCAGCAATGTTCCATGGCCCTTGATGTCGGAAATCCTTGCGGACTCCCGATCTCCCACCGGCAAGTGTACCGGATCGTATCAAGTAATAAAAGTGAGTAAGAGTTATCGTCCCACGAGGATTAATGAATTGATCAACAATGGTTAATTGAATTCTTTAATTAGACCAATTAATAAATTGACTTTTTATGAATCTGACACCTAAGTAAATTAAAACTAAAACCCTATAATAACTAATCTAATATGCAAAATAAAGAAAATAACTGAAAGAAATCAAATAGTGACTACAATTATGAATTACTAAACAAACATACAAGATACCTTCAATAATTAATTATAAACAACAAACATGTGAACTTAAATATAATTAAACTATATACTAGATACTGACCAATATGATACTCATAATAAATAATAAATACAATTAACATTAACATGTAATTATGATAATAACATGCAATTAAGATAACTAAACTATGATACAAATTAATAAAACTTAACATAAATTAATTATTAACTAATTAACACATACTGGACAAACATAAACCAATAAAGTAAAATCTATTAATTGAATATGCAACTGAATACTAAAACAAGCAACGTGACTATACTTGAAAATTTGGAAATTGAGATATTAAATAGTGAGATAGCAAATTAAGACACAGACAACAACAAAACAATGAAAACAAGGACTTGGAATTCAAATAATTAAATGATAACGATAACTACTAATTCCTAAAATCAATGGCAGTGAACAATCAAGCAAATTGAGATGAAATATAATAATTCAAACAAAGATCAAAGAATCAGAGATGCTCTCAAGCAATTATCATAAACCAATTAACCACTTTTCTTCAATCACAAGTATTTCAATTCACATAAATCTTGTTTAACTAAATTCTAATCTCTTAGTAATTTAGTTTCTCTTAATCCAATCAATTATCAATCTCTTGAATTATTAATTAAACTAAGAGTTAAGATCATAAATCCAGATTCAATTATGCACAAAATCCACAATTATTTATCTCTAAATTATTACAGATTAAGTGAGCTTCAATTCTTAATCATGTTTAACCAAAGAATCTCTCAATTTCAATGATTCAAACAATCAGGTGCAAGTTACCTCTCGATAAAACTTGCTCCTTTAAGATAAAGAACAAAGTAATTGAAGCATTTAATTGAACATACTTGCTGATGAAGAAAATATGGAGGAATTGAATTATTTAAACTTACTTGAAGAAGCAGAGCTCCTCATCCTTGATCTTATTAGGTTTAGTTACACATCGTCATGAATAACATTGAAAATTGATGAAGAATAAGTATAAGAGATCACGTCTGTGCAAGGGTGCTAACCCAAATTGAAATAAAACTTGATTACAAGAGAAGGAAATAGAAGCTACGGACCAAGAAAAGAAGAGAGAAAAACTCAAACTCCCACCAAAAACACTCTCTGGAAAACAAAAACTAAAAACTAAGACTCCTCACTCAATTGAACGTCACACACCCTTTAGCAACAATACAAAGAAGGACCCCTCATCCGTTCTCCCTCTGGACCCAGTCATCCATTGATTCAATTATGCCTCTTCCCACTTCCATAAAGCTTTAGTCCACTCAAGGAGATGGAACCACACAATTTTTCTTTGTCTGCCAATCCATAAAGTAACAAGTCCCCACTTAATGAATTGAGTTAGGTCTGCCGACAATCCACTAAGAAATTGATGATGGATTACTGACTTGATGTGGGGCATGACATGGTGGCTTGGCTTTGCCTTGTTTAACCACAAACGTGGCCTTGTCTTGGTTAGCTCATGTCACGTTTGAAGATTATTGAATCAAGTTTGGTTAGTAATTGCTTCTTTATGTTCATGATGAGCCACGTTTAGGTGTGGTGAGTGGAGAAAGCCCACACCTAAACGTGGCTTCTCCACTTCAAACGTGATCTTGTTGCATTGAAACTTGGCCTTGTGAAGCCTTCCTTGTGTCACGTTTAAACTCACTTTGTGTTGGTGAAGCTTCATTGAGTCACGTTTCCTTGGCTTTGTTGGAGCAAGTCACGTTTGATGGTGTGAAGCTAAACGTGATCATACTAGATCAAACGTGACATTGGGGCTTGACTTGAGCTTGTCCTTGAATCATGAAAGTGTCACGTTTGATAAGGAAACTTGGCCTTGCTTGCTTTATGAGTCACGTTTGGCCAATTAGAGACACAAGGGCCAAACGTGACATGTATTGAACTAGGCATAGCTTGATCTTCTTCTTAATGAGTCACGTTTTGGCCCAAGCATAAAGACTTGGCCAAAACGTGACATGCTTGAGAAATTGTTGAGCTTGTCTTGATCATGAGTGTGTCACGTTTGGACCTTTGCCCATGGCAAGGCCAAACGTGACCTTATCTTTTTGTGACATTGTCACGTTTTAGCTCATGAAAGCTTGGGAGCCTTGGGTCATGTCACGTTTGAGACTTGGAATGCACCAAGCTCAAACGTGACTTCAAGTGTTGCTTGGTTAACCAAACGTGACATGCCCTTGAGCTTGTGAGTCCTGTCCCTTAGGTATCGATACCATGTTGCTGGGTATCGATACCCATCTTTAAAATTGGCTTGATTCTTCAATTCTTCTTCTTTCTTCAGGTTATCTTCTGATCTCTGTTTCTTCATGGTTTCTGCAAACAATTAACAGAACACTCAAAATGATAATTGATAACGAATTAAGCTTAATTACTTGAGTATTAAGTTAAATATCTACTAAAAACACATGAAATCAAGGCCTAAAACCATTAATGATGCACACGCATTAGCCCTCCCGTAGGAACCCTTTTTTTGTCCTCTGGAATCTTAAATTTCACTAGGAAATAACCAAAACCAACATCCATAACATAAAAACCACCTTTAATTCGCCAAACTCCTCGAAGTTTATGAATCAAAGATGTGTAACCAATGTGTTTACCCAACAACTTGACAACAACAACTTCATTATACGGATCACATAGAGCATTACGTGCTTCCAGAATGAATGATACATTTGTAATATCATCATCAGTGTTGGAGTCAATCAAAGCCATTTTCTCTCCTGTCAAGGAATCAGCATATCCCAATGCTTTGGCAGTAAAATCCCCAACCAATTTATCTCTAAAAGAAACTCTTGTTGTGGCAACATTATTTGAAGAACGGGTCTTGCCTGAGCTATCCTTAGCTTGAGTATT
Source organism: Stylosanthes scabra (assembly GCA_036250425.1). NCBI lineage: Eukaryota > Viridiplantae > Streptophyta > Magnoliopsida > Fabales > Fabaceae > Stylosanthes > Stylosanthes scabra. The sequence continues at coordinate 2,219 of JASCZI010152691.1, read as the reverse complement.
TTCACTCATGATTCAGTCAGCCAAGGAACCCCAAATTCAATACCAATACTAATAAAAACAAATCGGACCAGCAAACAAATCCACAATCAACAAAGCCAGGAATCCATCACCAAAGAATCCAAATTCATTCAATTAACGAACCATGGCAAAGCTATCAATGTTAAATCCGAGAGGAAACAGAGCACAAAGTACCGTCGAAGAAGAAGCTCGGTTGATTGCTCTCGGTCTGAGAAATTGATTGCTTCTGGACGGGAGGAAGACAGAAATGGGAACTGGTTGGCGCTGATGAATGCTGGTTGGAACTGGTGGTGTTGTGATGGCAAGGTGGCGAAGCGGATAGAGGTAGATGCGACGGCAGGTAGGTGAGCAAGTTCCGTAGCTGGCGAACGGTGAAGGTAGCAGCTGGTCGGTTGCGGGACGGTGTTACTCAGTGCCGAAAAGAAACAGATGGGAGAAATAGTGACAATGGGTCGGAGACAACGGCTGCTGGAGACACTGACCACTGACAACGGTGGTTGGAGGAAGACGATGGTGACTTCTAAGATCCGTGAGGAGGGTCTGGTGTTGTGGCGGACAGGTATGGTGTGGTGGCGGACAGTTTGCAAGGGACGACGGTGATGTGATTGGGAAACAGGATGGTGATGGTGGACGAAAGGATCGGTGGCCGGCAAGGTTACAGAACGGACCGAAGGGCAGTGGCAGTCGGACCCTCGGACGATGCGGCTCCGTGAGGGAGCGGCAGAGGCTGTGTCGACAGAAAAGAGATTGCAGAGAAGTGCAGATCGGTGAAGATGTGGTTTGTTTGTAGTGCGGTGGTTGCAGATCGGATTCAGGCTGACGATGAAGGTGGTGAGCGGCGACGATGGAGCGTGTTGTGGGTTGCAGTGCGATGGTTGCAGATCAGCGTTAGGCTGACGATGAAGGTGGTGGACGGGGATGACGGAGCGCCAACGGCGCAGCTCCGTGAGGGAGCAGCGGTGTCAGTCCGTCTCTCTCTCTCTCTCTCTTTATGTAATTTGTGTGCACTGGTTTAAGATTAACTGCTCGTGTTGTTTATGAAGTTTCAAAAGTTAAAATAATAAGAATTTATTTTGAACTATTAAATTATATAAATATCTAGCTAGTTATTATTGAACCAATTAAAACTTAATAGCGGAACAGTGTTTAAAATTGCACTTCAGTATACACTTATGGCATAACAAGTGATTTTGTGGTGTTCGACAAGTGTCTAAATGGTTTGCTAACAAGTTTATTGTCTTAAAACTTTAAAAAAATGAAGTTTCAAAAAGTTAAAATAATAAGAACTTATTTTGAACTATTAAATTATATAAATATCTAGCTAGGTATTATTGAATCAATTAAAATTTAATAGCGAAAGCAGTGTTTGAAATTGTACTTCAGTATACACTCAGAGAGTCAGAGCATAACAAGTGATTTTGTTGTGTTTGACAAGTGTCTAAATGGTTTGTTAACAAGTGGTGGCACAAATCTTTTGACAAGTCAGCAGAACAAATGTTGAAAAAGCTTGATTATAGTAGATTGTTTATTGGGCGAAAAATTTAAAAATATATGTGACGATTTTGAAAGTTCATTTTAGATTTTATGTTCTATTATGCTATGTATATTCCTTGTAGTTCAAGAATAGATACATAAGAAGGAAAAAAGAAACACTTAAAAAAACAATCTGGTTAAAAAAAAATTATATTTTCTGATAAGTTGCGCGATATGTTTGGTGATCTGCATCGTAGGAGGCTTGATTGGTGCGTTCAGGATCTATGTAAAAAGGATCTTCGAGCCTCGGTTCTTTGACAATGATGGTTTCACTCTTAAGATGGTTCTCCAGGACTCTGAGATGAGAAATAATGAGTAAAATAGTTAGAATGCTTAACAATTTATGACATTTTTTTTTTATGTTTTTGCTAACATTATTTTGTAACATCCCAACTTTTAGCACGTCATGACCAATGCTAAGAGCTAGGTTGTTACGACTCTTGACCCTAATGTAATATATTATTTATTATTTTATAAGCCTGTCATCAGTCACCGTGAACTATTAAAACGTCATTAATAATCGATATCGAAAAACAAGAGATAATTTTCAATCACATAATATACATCCCAATATATCAGAAAAGTCTTACATCATCGTAGTACCTCAGACTCGTAAGTAATATATGTCTACATATATATATATATATATATATATATATATATATATA
>JASCZI010152685.1:429-13085 GCA_036250425.1 Stylosanthes scabra | reverse complement strand
AAATCCTCAACTTAAACCCCTATTTATAACATAAAGGCCCACCCACACTTCTTACATCAAGCGATGTGGGACTTTTTATCCACACTATTTTCAACCAAACCCAACACAAACTACAAACTAATTTCAGTCTATTATATCTTCCACTCTAAGCAAGTAAGCATGAATCAAGCAAATCAAAACTAAGACTTGAATATAACAGAGATGTTCATTAATTGTCTTTATCTTTTGGTTGAAACTTGAAACCACCGTTATCCTAATCCCAGAGGCAATCTTACTTAAGATGAATTAATTTTCTACCATTAGCAACATAAAAGGAAAGAAGAAACAAGTGAAAACATACCCCACAAAGCATCAAGATTCTCTTACTGGCACCAGTTATGGTCCCTCCCATAGACTTAACTATATGATGAATGCTTTGTGCATGTGCAAGATAACAAACACAAGAACTGATATTGCCATCCACCACAAATGATTCCAAGCTTTCAGGTTCAACCCAATTAGCACCAGCAGCCATCAATGTAGGTCCAACAGGAGCATATGCCGTGATCTTCCGGCTCTCGAGCGCGCCAGCGGCAGCAAGAAGCACTTGGCTGTGACAATAGGTAGCAATAGGCTTCCCTGAAGTTGTGAACTCGCTCACCAACTCCACCACGCGCCGATTCTGAGCAAGATACTCTGGTGCCCTGCCACCAGGTAACACCAATGCATCATAGTTTGAGGCTTCAACCTCATCAAATGTTGCATTGAGATTGAAATTGTGACCTCGCGTTTCAGAGTAAGTCTGAGTACCAAGAACATCAATATTGTCATGATACTAATTTTTTGAAAACCAAGTTAACACAGAAGATATATGAATGACTATATCTCTAATATACAGTGTGAAATTTGTTTAGACATTCTTTTTCTTTTAATTTGCCTAATACTAAAGCTTTTGAGAGAAGTGATATCATTACAGATATCAACACGAAAGATCAAAATCTTTAGCTCGCAATACTCAATAACAAAGTCAAGAAAATAATAATCTAGTTCAAAATGGGGAAGACAATCAAGCGGGAAGATGAAAAATTTTGCATGCAATATTCAATAATAAACTAAACCCAGAACAGTTCAGGTGCGAATATGAAAACATTAGTAACCAATGTTGAAAATAAAAGAAACCCAGAAAAATTGAAGTGCCAAGATGAAAACTTTAGCATGATATATATGCTCAATAACAAACCAAACCCATTACAAAATTCAATTGCATATATTGGTAATTTGGTAATTCAATGATAATAAAACAGGATCAAAAGAATTGAAATGGATGTTAGTATGGCAGAGAGATCAGACCTGATGACCAGCCATCTGTTGAATTGCGGTTACACAGAAATCACCTGCCTTCCTTCCGGGGCAAACCGCGTCGACGGCGACGCCATAGCCTTGCAGTGCTTGAAATGGAACCATGGCCTACAATAGTCAAATTTTGAATGAGTATCCCCATTTTCAGCATCAAAGTTTTGTTACACTTGAAGTTCAATTAAAGCCAAAAAGAAAACAAGAATGTTAGATTTCAAATAAAATGTTGAATATCATACTATAAAAAACTAGGATCAAGAGATAGAACTAAGAGAAAAACTGAAGTTCACAACTTCACATTAATTTACATAATATGTTAAAAAATCAGAAATCTTAAATCATAGTATATATGCTTGTAATACAATTATGAATAACAAGTATTAAGACTTTAAGACTGAATTTCTGAGTTTAAAGAGTGAGGAATGAAAATGAAAAGGTTACTACTACTATTACTTGTTGTTGATGTTCAAGTGTAAGAGTTAATCTCACATTTTTATGAGCTGAATGTGGTGTCTTTTCATCTTATGTTCTCTCACTTGGTTTTTCCCAAACTCTCCCCGATGATTAAGTGCTCCCACGGTGGCCCAAAACTACTACTATACAAGGAATTGAAGAGAGAAAGGAGATAATGAAGTTGAAGTACCTCATAATCTTCAGCAAAGTCACCAGCAATTAAAAGAACCCTTTTGGAAGCCATTGAAGTTGCAGGGAATCAGAATGAGAGAATGAAGCTCTTATTGATCCAAGGTTGTCCCTAACAAACACAAAACACAAAGCCAAAAGTAACTTAGAAGCTTTTTCAAGCTTTGCAATGTTAGGAGAATCTAGTGCAACCATACGAGCACAGGCTCACAGCCCATATATAGTTTATCAACATTTCTCAACTTGTGCATCCAGCAACTTGTGCATGCTAACATGGAGTTCCAATTCGTGATAAATTAGTCATAGGATATCGTAGAAAAAAAAGAATAGTTTGTTAAAGAAAACAAATAGAAAAATTAATATATGAACTTTCAATATATATTATATTTTAGTGTATAAATAAAATTATTGTGCTTAATAAGCTAAGCTATGTCATGTAAGCATATTATAAATTAACAACTTATCTAAGAATAAGGAATGAGGAAAAGTATAGTAGTGTATAAAGCACGGACACTTCGTTGAATTGGCATGTTCACGTGTCGGACACGTTTTGGACACGACACTCACCGACACTCGTCCTACACGCGTGTCTTCCGTGTCTCATCCGTGTCTTTAAAAAAATAAAAAAATACTTATTCGGACACACTTGACACTCCAAAATATCATCACGTGTCCGCGTGTCAACTTTATTCTTAATTTATTTTTTTAAAATGAGTTTAAAAGAAGTATATATTACTATTTCTTAAAAATAAAAATTATCTTAAATATTTTATATAATTTAAAAAGATATTATTATAATTTTATTAAAAATATATTATATTTTATATATATATGCCGTGTCCCCGTGTCATAGGAAAAATTGAGATTGGTGTGTCGGCATGTCGCGTATCGTGTCGTGTCCCGTGTCCGTGCATTATAGGTAGTAGTAAATAGTCAAATATTTTCTATTTTAACTTTAGTTTCAATTTATTAATTATTATTAAATTAAATATATAATATTAAATATATAATTATAAATGTTATATAAATCTTAAATTAAATATAATAAATTTGAATTATAAACACCTTAAATCATCCCAAAATTACTTAATGTAACTTTCACGTTAGTCAACAAAAAAAATAAATGAAAAATATGAGTCATTCCTTATTCGTAAATCAGTTCCATATTTGAAAAATACCTTCTATTATTTATCCCTTAATTTGTCTAATTCTCTTTGTACCCCTTTTTTTTGTGGTTTTAATAAACACATTTCAAATATGTTTTTCCCCTTAAAAATCTAAACTTACCAGTGTACCATTAGTTGACAATATTTCAATTTATTAAAGTGAGTAAATTCATAATATATATGAATAAAATAATCCATCATTCATTTTATAAAATGTGATATGATCGACAAGTATTATTATTTATTATTTTTAACCACCAAATGAAATTGATAGTGACAGGTTTCTTTGGGCCAAAATTTAAGCTTACAGGACCTCCTACTCCTAATCCTAATACATGTTTCCATTTTATTTCACGTTTTTATCATCATTAGTAATCAATAAAATAATTATCTCTTTCCATCACATTAACTTTTTAATGATTCAAAAGAAGGTTAAAGTAAATTAATATATAAAACTATTCATTCTATTAAAATTTGTAACACAGTAGTGGACGTGCCGGAGTGGTTATCGGGCATGACTAGAAATCATGTGGGCTCTGCCCGCGCAGGTTCGAATCCTGCCATTCACGTTTTTTAATTTTTTCATTCCTTGTGTTTTTTGCTTAATCAATAATGCTTATGCTTTGCACTATTAACACATTAATCACTATACTCGTTTTACGTGTGCGGTTAGTTAATTTTATTTGATTAAAAAAACAACCTTTTTGCCATCGAGTCTTTACTTGCGTGAAGCAATGTCTTATTTTATTTATATATATATCCCCTAATACAAGTGATAAGTGGTTTAAATTGCTTAAGTGTCTAGTCCCGAATTCGAACCTTGGGAGAAGCATATATGAAGAAGAAAATGCAGTCACGTCAAAACCTGCGAAAGGAATATTCAATAAGACGTATAATGATATACATAATACCTCCATGCAAGCCCAACGATGAATATAACTTGCAATATTTCAATCTCATGTAACAAGAGGAGCCTTGTTAACGTGGACCCACTTCTTTATGTTTATGATTGTGTATTTGTGTTTGGCAATTTAGTTGTAGACACCGTAACAATAACCCTGAAATATTTCCATCAATGAAATATACAAAGAAAAGAAAAAACCTACCAAAGAACTTCACAGTTCATACAATGAATGGTTAATAGCAAAGTCCTCCAAATTTTGCCATATAATGCACGTAGCTTGCATTTTCATCCCTCAAAATAATCTTAGCATAATCCACAAAAAGACAAAGAATCTTAGTAAATCATGGTAGAATACAATACACATTGTAAGATAAGTTATATTCAAAATGAAATTACAATATTAACATTGCCAACATGCATGGATGACAAACAAAAACTCAAAAGGTTGATTTGCTTCTCTGCTTCTTGATCACAAGTTCAAAACTCAAGAAAGGTCCTTAGGGATGGCATATCCATGGTATTTTTATATAAATGTGCTTCAATTTCTTCACATTTTAATTTTATACTCCAATCTTGGTTTATGTGCTCTGCCCAAAGAGAAAATTACAGAAGTTATAAAATATGTTAATTCAATCTAAGCCAAAAAAAAAAAAAAATATAGCGTTTCATTTTGATGTACTAACAATGTAAAGAGTTTTACACTGTCATCCAATCAAATTCATGTATTTAGATGATTTTTGAAATAACGGGTTTAAAAATTAGTTATTTCTACTAATTTGGCAATACATGATTGGTGCCATAAACCCTTTTACATATAAATAATAAATGCCTAACCAAAGTATGTTTTCACTTGATTTTCTCTAGGCATAAGTGAAAATAATTCAAATTCACTAGATTATTAATTTAAATTCATATGAACATACATATAGAGTTTGCAAGTTATATGATTCCACATACCTAGAAGGTGTATTAGAATTGTCCCATAGACTTAGTTTCCTGAATGGTTCCTCCAGTGAATAATCCAGTTCAAGGTCAAGCAAGGATTTCTCAATGCCCTGAGCCAATTTCTCATCCTCTTGAGCATTGTGGAAGCAGTTTCTTTCCTTAGCATCAAGGACCAGTTTCTTCCATACACCCTCCCTCTTCATCAAAGTTGATGCATTTCCTAATATCCAAAGGCAATATCTGTGCATAGAAAAACAAGTTTTTCAATAAACAATAACATAAACCTTACCATTTCCAACTTCTAATGATATTTTCAATTATATACTAATAAAACTAATTCATTAGAGTTTAATTTGCTGCATTAACAGTATACAAATCACATTCGTTCTTTTGAATGACCATTCACGTGATCAATATAAATGACATCACGTAATTGCATGTTTGTGAAAAACTGCTTTACAATGTTAGTGAATTAAAATTGAATTCTTAAATAAAATATCACCAAATATCATAATTTATTATATAGCTAAATTCTTGAAATTCCTATCAATTTACTAGTGCATATAAATAGCATACCTAGCCCTTGTCAATGCCACATTTGTTCTTTGTCTATTTGAAAGAAAACCAATTTTTCCAGCACCATTGGATCTCACAGTTGATATTATAATTATGTCTTCTTCACCTCCTTGAAAACCATCAACAGAACGAACACTAACAGAGAAGTTAGGATCAGTGTCTGAAATGTATTGCTTTAGGGTCTTCTGGATTTCATGTACTTGACCATTGTATGGAGATATGATTCCTATGCTAACTTTCTTTCTTCTTGTCAAAAATTCTGTCAAGAGAGGGAAAAAAATGTCATATCTATCATATTAGGTTTAACTATGTTTTTAGTCCCTATAACTATGTGTTTAGTTTTTTTAAAATCCATTTTGGTATTGGTCCCACTAAAATTTTGCTTGGTGTTAGTTTCTCATCTTTCAATAGCTAAGTTCTTGGTTCCTATTATCTAAATTTCATATTAAATTGATAAATTATAAGAAATCAACGAAATTTAGGAAATATCTGTAAGGATAAACAATAAAGTTCTTGATATTTAATTTGAATGAATTAAATACATATTTTATATTTATATTCATAATTTATAATGGGTGCATACTCTCATACATATTTCAATGGTAAAGGTGTGGATCCCTCCTTTTTGTTATATTTGTAATGAATGAATATGTATTCTCTACACAATTTCAATCTGTATGTGAGTCATCATGACCTTTATAATGACCACGGTTAGACTAAAAATTTTATAGAAACTAACATTTAAAATGACCTATATTAATGACCATAAATTTATTTTATGTAAATCATTGCAGGATACAACGATTTACAATCTTAATACCCTACAACAATTTAGAAGAGTTCATGGTCATGGTACTAAATCATTACAACCTATAACAATTTACATAAAATTAAAACAGGACAAAGGGTAAGCAAAAAATCATTTAGGAATTAGGACATTCAAGAGATAATGGAGCCAGTTCATTTTATTTATGTGATTTACTTACACTAGAAGATATATTAAAGCATAATTACACATGAGCAGAAATATAAACAAACCTTTTCTAAGGCTTTCAATAATCTGTGTGACAGCAGCAACCTCAGCAATGTTCTTCCAACTATGATCATGATTAGACTGCTCTTTACCCCTTGATATGTTGATAAAAGAATAGGAGCCATACATTTCCCCTTTAAGGAATTGCTTATTGTAGCTTCTTAATTTGACAATGGTTGCATCATCAAGTTGCTTATCATAGAACTCTTCACTTGGGAATTTGCTAATTGATGGATGCATCCTATACTGAATATTAAGCATGTGCCTCTTTTTCCCCAACAATACCAATCTCTGGAACAAGCTTCTTCCAAATTCAGCCTTCTCAGAAATCTAAAATTTGATCAATTAACATATAAGATCATGATCTTCAATAATAACCAAAATTCAAAATAACAAAATTACTAAACCAAAGATAAAGGTATCAGATTCAATTGGTCTATGTCAGCAATGTCAATCTCACTAATCAAAGTTTTCTGTAAACAATTTCAGAATCTAAATTTTAGTTCTTGAGCAACTAATGTACCTTGCTTTTAACCAATGCAGGAAGTTGTCTTTCATCACCTATGAGAACAGCATGTTGAAGACCAGGAAGTTGTAATGGAATTGCTGATTCACATTCTTTCAGCTGTGCTGCTTCATCAATAACTACAAACCGGAACATTTTTGCTACTTCTTGAGTAGCAAGTTTAGAAGAACTTGATGAAGTGCAAAATACCAGGCATGCTTCCTGAATGCAAAACAATGATATGCCATATTCGCTGGTGATCTTAGGAAGCCAAATCGAACGAGATAGTGAACTTAGTATGCTTTGTAGGCGTTTTCCATCTTCACACCACTGAAAGTCTTCTTTGAACTTCGCATTCGGCAGGAAAATTTCCAGAGATTTCAAAAAATCCAGAGCAGTGAACATTAACTTTACCACTGTGAATGAAATCATGGATGTTGGCAGGTGAGTATACAAGGCTTTCATGAACCATTTGAGCTTGCCTCCAATGTAATTGAACCTTTGCTTCACAAATTGCTCCATTGTCATACCAGCAGCACTCATCTTTTTATCTTCAACATACAAATTGTAAGACTCTACAATGCCATTGAATTTCTTCTCAACAAATTGCTCAAATGTCAAAAGGTTAGAACTCTTCACTTTTCTCTGGTACGAAGAATATGCACATTCTACATTGCTGTGACTTTTCTCAGCAAATTCTTCTAAGGACATTAGATCCTTCTTATGATTCAGTTCAGGCCTATATGAATCATACTGTTCCTTAGGGTTGTTCAGTAACTTGATCATAAGTTCCAAGTGATGTTTCCACCCGGTTAATGGCATAAAACACTTTAAAAGATCCTTCACTCTATACTCAAGAAACACATCTTCAAGACCGGGAAAATTATCCACTTTCATTCTGTTTTTGTTGCCAAATAGCACAATGTTTCCAAGGCCATAAGTATCAAATTTTGGCTGCTTAACCAAACTATGAAGGCGAGATGCCACGGTCAACACTGCAGTATTAGTTGGAGCACATGTCAATGTTCTGATTTTCGACCGGAGCAATGAATATAACAAGCAAGCAACAGTCTTTGTTTTGCCGGTTCCCGGGGGGCCCCATATGAGTTTAACATTATGATTGTGATAGCATTTGCTCATAGCAACACAGCTTAGAACAGAATCTCTTTGAGAATCATTCAGATTCTGAGCACGGATTATGCTTTGTGCTAAACCTTGGGCTGGAGACTGAGTCTTGTTTTCTCCAGAAAAGCAAATCTGACAGACTTCTTCAATCTGTAAAATATGGAATAAACATTGAAAATCAAATGGATTCAACATAAGTAGCAGCATATCAAAATCAGAGAACAATGCATGAACATTCTTAAAATGAGTCTCATGTAGAAAATGTTTCCATAAGTATTCAACTAGTACAAAAAAATTGGAAATTAGCACAATATGTTTTTTAAATAACAGTTAACTTACATTCGAATTAGGCTCCGGCGGCTGCAGAACTTTCTTAATAATGTTCATGTTTGAACCAGAAGTCAACACTTCCCAAATGCGAATATTCGTGGTCATGTTCAACAGATACACAACATAGAGCTTTTGTGTTTTGTTAATCTTCCTGGTAAATCCAGAATCCATGTCCAAGAATTTAGATGAAAGTACTTCAATCTCGTCGGTAAATTCATCTTTTGATCGACAAATATAAGCAATTTGGTATTGCATTTTGCGCCTGATCAAGTCATGTATCCCTTTTGGTCTAACATCTGTGAAAGCAACAATATCTCCAGATTCAGGTTCATATTTTCCAACATTTTGAACTTCTTCTGTGATCTTCTGTACTCTCATTTTATAGAATAAGCTCTTGGGAGGTCTGAAGTCGTCGGACCTTCGAATCGTCATGACCTCGCAAAATGGAGCTCGAGAAATACCTTCTACTCCTGAACACAGATCACTGTGAGTTTCCTCAATCAGTGGCAACATAAACGAGTTCAAGTACTCTTTTGTTGAGGAGAATGTGAGTGGAATTTTCTGAACCTGTGAAGAAACAACAATGCTCAAGCTACTTCAATTTTGGGATAGAATTAAACTTCTTAAAATATATAATAAAATTAAGAACAACATTTCGGGCATAATATATAACTGTAACTATTACATTACAAAATTTTAATGCATCCCTTTTTGCTAAGAAGTTTAATAATCTACACTAAGAAGGGTGTCAAGAGCAACATAAAAGATATTGTTTGTGTTTTTTTAACATTCTTAAGCAATGCTTGCATTAATCTTTCAGAAGAGAAGTTGAAAAGAAGAATATTAAAGACTAATTTGTGATAATATGAAGAACAGCACCTCTTAAAAATTAAAAAACAAAATAAGAACAAAAACAGAAAACTTACTAAATAAATAAAAAAGAGTAATGTAAGAATATCAAAGTTTAAAGAGTATTGAACATAAAATAATAATTAAAAAACCTGGTTTTTGTAAAGCTTTTGGTTGAGAACATCTTCAAGAGTCCATGAGAACACAATATTCACCAAGCTTTGATGCTTCAAATTTTTCTCTGTGCTTGTTGAAGTCTGCTCCATCCTTTTTATCTTTTATTTTTGGATTTTCTTTTTTCAAAGAATTCTAAACGACACAAATAAACAATGCTCCAGTCACTCCAACTGAAGGAAACTGAACAGTCCACAATACAAAACTTCAAACCACATTAGTAAATAGTAAATGAGATGATGGAAGTGAATTTTGAAAATGGTAATGCTACATATATCACACTATAGATCTTCATACATCACATTTACAACGTCGAAAATGTAAACATAAGTACATAAAAATTCACAAAACACATGAATATAGTATATAATAACACTGAAGCGTATTACATATAGCATATAAATAGTGTGTGTCAGCACAGAAATAAAAAACAAAAGATTAATTCTTCAAAAAATAAAATAGAATAAAGAAAGATTTTGGTAGGATATAATTGCATAAAAAATTCAAAGCTCTTAACCTTTCAAAGCAAAACCTCCTTATAAATATAGTAATAATAAATATAATCAATCATAAACCGATATAGAATAACTGAATATGAAAGCATCAAAGAATAATTAGTGCGGTGCGCTTAATCAAGCGTGGCGTTCGTGCATGCGTAAACTTATTAATTAGTGACAAAAGTGATTAATAAAAAAGCAATTAGAGATTAAAAAGAAAACCTAAATATTAACCTAACTTTTAAAAAATTATACAAATTTACTCTTGACTTTTGTGAAATACTTAATAACCCCTAACCTTTGAAAAAATAGTACAATTATGCCCTGTTGTAAGTTTGACTCGGCTAAAGAAAACGAAAACTTTCAATAGAATTTCTTACAAAATCACTCACATGATGGAAAAAAAGAATCACAAATGTTTTTTTAATAGCTACATAAGTAATTTTCGTTTTTTTTAACCGAGTCAAACTAACAGAGGGGTATAATTGTATTGTTTTTTCGAAAATCAGGAGTTATTAAGTATTTCACAAAAGTCAGAAGTAAATTTGTACAATTTTTGAAACGTCGGGGCATAAATGTCGTAAATGGCATCCGTTACTTACATGTAGTGAAATGCATTGGTGACTCTTTAACACAGATGAAAAGTAGCAAAGGTTGACGACAAGTCAATTGCAAGTTATTTTAGGTTGGTCTCATACACTCTTGTTTGGTTTCCTTCGTCGGTGGGATTATGATCATGAATGATATATATAGAGGGAGAACTTTTATTTTTCTTTTTTCCCCAAACATAGGACACTTTAACTTTAAATTCAAAAGTTTATTAAGAATAAAACAGAAAAAAATATATAAAAAAACAAACATTTAAGTAATCAAATATCAATTTAATTTTAATATATTAATAATATTAAAAAAATAATATCTTTACTTTTAAGGTGGAAATAAAGAAAATATTAGAAGCCAATATATTGAGGGAGCCCATGCATTTGATAGTGAGTAATGGATGATAATTCATATATAATTTCATATGATAAATTTTTAAATTTTGGATGATAACTTAATTATTGGCTTTATAAGAGCTTCCTAATATTAATTCCGTAACATTATTATTGCTAAAAGATTGTGTAAAATAGTTGGCATTGTCATTACATTTGAATTAAATTCAATAATTATTAATCAATTTTTTTCTTTTATTATGGAATTATCTTTTTAACTTTTATTTTGGAAGATTTTAAGAATCAGGATTAAGATTTAAGATATCAAAATTGATATTTAAAATTTCTTGTTGATTTTTTAAAAGAAATAAATACTCATGTTTTAGCGTGCAAAATAATATTAATAGTTTTATGAGGGAAAAAAAAAAAAAAGAGAAAAAAGGAAAACTTCTCACTAAACCTATATAAAATTCAACCATGAATAGAGAGTAGGGAGGGACTAGGCAGAAGAGAAGCCTTAGGAGAGAAGGTTCCACTACCATTGTGAGCTTTTGCGATAACATTAATTGAAAAATAAGTTAAGCCACTACTTTTTACTTTTTATTCGATATAAGTTTATCTATCTTATACCCATTTTATGCCTTAAGTACATACATGTTAAAATTATAAATTGAAAAAAAAAACTTATCACAATAAGTGACAAAAGAAAAAAAAATTATTTATCTCCTAAAAACATTTGTTAATATTACAAATTTAAAAAAATTATAAATATAAAAAATTAAAATTTTCAATATATTTATTTTATATTTATTAAATATAAAGAAATTTAGGAATTTATTTATATTGTATCCTAACTCCTAAAAACACATCTTAAGATTATTGAAATTTTTTTTACTAAAAGTACAAAAAGTTAAGTTTTTAATACATTTATTTTGTTTTTCAAAAGTTGGATTTATTTTCAACCTAAAAGAGGAGGCAAAGAAAGTTTTAGTTCGAATAGCCCCTTTCGATATTAGCATCAAGAAATACTAGAACCAAACAGTACAAAAGCCATCAGATTATCCTATAACAAAAAATAAACACCTGTATTCCGTAAAAAAAATATTTTAATTATTTTTTAAAATTAAATAAATATTTAATTAATTATTTTTTAAAATTAAATAAATAATTTAAATTTTAACTTAAATTTTCTTTTTTGAAAAAAAATATTCTTTTAATAAAAAAATTTAAAAAAAAAATTAAGTTTTTTAGTTGACAAATCAAATTTTTTGGGTTGAATAAGAGAAAATATATAAAAAAATGTTATTTTTTTAAAAAAAATTTGAAAAAGGGCCAGCCCGTTTTTACGGGTTAAATGAGTTTAATTTAGCTCGAATTTTAAATGATCTGGACTTAGAGGCAAAAATTTACTCGTTTAGATAAATAAACGGTTAGCCCGATAAATTTGGCCCATTTTGACTTTTGTTCATTAAAGAATAAGGCAAAAATTATTTGTGAACTAAAATTTCTTACAAATTATATAAATAAAAAAAATGTCTAGATCTAGATATTTGTAGTAAGTAATTAAATTAACATTTTCCAAGAAAATACCCTAATAATTAAGTAGGCAGCTTAAATAAATAAACTAATAAACCACTCTCTTA
>JASCZI010152674.1:0-13207 GCA_036250425.1 Stylosanthes scabra | reverse complement strand
CGTTTGGGTGTGAATGGAATCAAATCGTATTGTCAAACTAGCCGTTTTTCTTGTTTTTAGCACGAGGGTATCAATACCATCACAAAGGGTATCGATACCCTTATTATCGTTGAGCCAAAATTTGAATTTTGGCTAGAGGGTATCGATACCCTCCTCAAGGGTATCGATACCCTTGATGGTAATTTGCCAAAAATACGTTTTAAATGTTAAGAATTGATTCTAAACTTGTTTTAATCAATTCTTATGGTTCTTCCTTTTTGAAAACAAGTTTCTAAACATATTTGGCTAGCATGATCATCATAAAACATTTTATGAAACAAATTTCTTTTTAGAAGCATTTTCTAAAACATTAATTTAAATAAGTTTTAGTGTGTGTGTGAGAGAGATAAATTAATTTTGGTTCTTGACAAGATTATTACCTATAACCTAAGACTCTAAGAAGTCTTCTCGATGTTGTTCTTCGTTTGTTCATCGCTTTATCTTGTCGTTGTTGTTTTGCTTTCGGAATCGTTATTTGTTTTGCTTTCGAAATTGTTCCTCAAAGCCTTGTATGGTTGTCATTCATCAAAACCTAAACAAATCAACTTTGCATGCATATTGTAACATGATTTACAATATCATGTTATATACTCTGAAAAAACTTCGTGATAAACCACATTCATAGTACGTCTATTTTCAAAGTCTTCATAATTTTTCAATAATACTCTCAAACCTTTCATATTTTGCACTCTTGAAAGTGCAACGTATAATTGTCAACTCTGATCTAGAAAGATACAAACCAACAGTAGGTAATGTTTGTTTTTGTGATTTATCTATTGTTATTGCAAATGACATCATCACAAGAAATTATCTATGTTGAATTTTCACTGACAAAGTCTTATTATTTGGCATCATATTCATTCTTAGTGTGAAGACAACGTCCAATATTGGAGCCTGTCCGAGTAATAACCTCAATGACATGATTATCTTTTTTTTTAATTTGCAATCTAGTACCATTATACAAACCAGATGCCTGATAAATGTTCATCAACAACATAACAAGGACACCTTTCTTGCTGATTAGTCTATGAAATGGTAATCCTTAGCAATTTATTCCATTTAAATATCAGTTGAAAAACATCCAATTCAGCTTTTATATTTTCATCTTCAACACAATGAATTTGAACTTAGATATTCGTTTGGCTCTCTTGGGAGGATGGACATAATATAATTGTTGACTTCATTAACAACTTCTAAAGTAGGAGTAAGAATACACCGATGCTGGAAATATGACACGTCAACCATGTTTTGCAACAGGTGAGGGTAAACAAATTTAATATTCAGTAATGATTTAAAAAGGTTAATATATATCATTTATTTATTTTCATTATTTTATTGAATTAAATCTTCGTGTAACATATAATAATTGTTTTTTAATTAAATTTTCTTACTTGATAAAAATAGAAAGACATTGTCTCTATATATGGTGCTGGATATATATGCGTCGTCTATGGTGGGTATGTTATAGTAAATATGGTGCTATCAGAATTGTTAAAATTAAAAATAAAAATTTCTATAACAGATGAATTTTTTAAATGAAAGAAAAATATATTAAATTATATATTTAAATAGTTCAAAATGACATATATTTATATACATTATATTTACTTTTAATAATTATGTTTTTGTCAAGTAATATTTTATTAACGCATTCACTTTACAAAAGAAATTATATGATGGAAAGTAAATCATTAATATTATATATAATAACTTTTTTACCACCAAGAGAGAAAAAAAAATTCAAACATACTTTTGATGGATTTTTTATATTTAAATAAAAAAATTTCGAATTTACGAATATAGGCGCAGTTTAGGAAAATTTTGATTTTAGGCATTCCTTTCTTATCCCAGGCTCTGAGAGCCCGGAATAAAGTTTTCACTATCTCAGGCACTGAGAGCTCGAGATAAGACACAAGTTTCAATTCTCATGTATCTCGGGACTGCAGAGCCCGAAATACGATCGCAGTCTATATAAGGTGGCTGAACCCGAGACCTCTCTCATTTTCACTCCTCCATTCTCCATATTTTTCATTCTAGGCACCAAAAAATTATTTCCAAGGTTTTTATCAAATATGGCTCCCCGAGGATGTTCTAGAAGACCCGCACGAGAAGGATCTGAGTCCGAATAGGCCGACGAAGCTGCCGCAACCCCTCAGGCAGGATAAAACCCGCAGGACCCGAAAGGGTTGTACCCGCAGGACTCGCAGGACAAATACGTTTGACGCCCTCGATGGAAGATGGAAAGCTCCAAAACACCTTGCCGAACTGGCAACTCTCATGATCCAAAAGATCACCTTGGTAATAAGGACCAACCTACAAATCCACCGTCGTGTCATCCCAGAAATACTGCAAGACAGACATAAGCCTCGGAAGGATGGCATATGATTCTTCCCAGTCACCATGTAACTTCGCAATCGCCTTTTGCTTGGCCAACCAAATCTTCCTATAAGACGACATAAAGGAGTAACTCTGTTGAAGAGCGGATTGCAGGACCGGAATGCGCACGGAAGGATTGGCCTTTATTATCGGCAAGATGAAGTTGCATATCAGTCTGCCATCTAGCTGCGTGTGATCTGAGGACATTGATGGTGGCAAACAATCGTGCGGTCCCCCAAACGTCCACACCTCCCTGTTTGTAAGCAATACCCATGATGTTATCTAACTAATATGACAATAACACATAGATACTGGAAGATAAAAAATACATAAGTACGTACCAATATCTAAGATTCATCCGTAGAGACACACGCAGTGACCATGGGTATCCTGCATTATATTGCTTGCATCGGCAGACGTATTTGTATGGATCAGAGTCCACCATCCTGTACTCAGATGCCCTCCTTATGTTATAATTATTTACACCCATATGCACAGCTTCTCGAGTACTGAAACGATGTCTGACCCGAAACTCTGCTCCTCCATCTATGTCGTAATCTTCGCCGCCCCCACCAAATCCTTCTCTCGGCTCCCCTTCTATATCATCCAAGTGTAACGTGTGAAAATGGCTACCCACGGATGACAACTCAGGTATCAGAGCTGGTGCTGGAAGCAAAAACCCCCGCCTCATTTGAGATTCCGGGACAAAATATGAACTGTCAGAGCCTTCGCTTGAATCATCCATGTTGCTGACAAAGTCTTCATCAGATTCCTCATCGGACATCTCTGGGGTCGCAAAGTGTATGGACGACGCAAGTATCGCACCAGGGCCACCTCGGGATGAGCTTGTGGAACCTCCTGCATCACCGTGCACGGTCTGTATCTCGGTTAGCAGCTCCATCACTTTTCGAGTTCCATACCAATGATGCAACTCAAACATCGCACGAACATGCTCATCACCATCGACCCATAAAATCTTGAACTTGAACTAGTTCGGAGGAAAAATGTTCAACAGACGGTAAGCAACTCGTCTTACTAACATGGTGCCGACCGCCCCAATGTTAAGCAAAATAGCAGACTTCAACTCCTTCAACGTATTGACGGGCTGCATCTGAAACACTACCGAACTTATGGACCGAAACCAAATGCCATCCGCATCCCTACCCATTTCTCCATTTTCATATAGATTAATAACCACAAAATCACTAATATTCATAGTTTTTGGTGAGAGGTATGATTTAAGAGGGAAGAGGAGAGCAATGGAGGAGGGTGTGTGTCATACTTGCTGAGGGTTGCCCTTATATAGAGGGATTCTGGACCTATCTCGGGCTCTGCAACCCCTGAACTGTATCTCGGGCTCTGCAGACCCGAGATATACGAAAAAAATTATATTTGGTCTTATTTCGGGCTCTCTGAGCCGGAGATACATGTATTCATAGTTTCGGGCTCTGTGAGCTCGAGATAAGTAATGGCTACCTAAAATTGTAATTTTTCTAAACCGCGCCTATATTCGTAAATTTGGTATTTTTATTTAAATAAAAAAATCCTACTTTTGATGGAAAAAAATTTAAATAAATAAAAAATAATATTTATCAAAATCCGTTATTTTAGAAATATTTATCAAAATCTATTTTGTTATTAGTACGGCAGTATCGGCCTAAGGCAGTACTGGACTATATCAATACCGGCCTAAAACGGTATTGGGTTATTAAATTTTCAAAATAATTGAATTAATACTGGCCTAAGGCGGTATTGATATGGCTCAGTACCGCCTTAGGCCGGTACTGGACTAAAAAATTAAATTGAATGTCAGTTCCATCTCTCAATTCTCTTCTATAACCGTGCACTTCATCTCTCAATTCTTACATAATAAAAAAAGGGTTCTACTTCCCCAATTCTCTTCGATAACGGTGCCACTTTTTAAAAAATTCAAAAGATTAATTAATTAATTTCGTACTATCTTCATTACCTTCAGTTTTATCTATCTCCTTCTTGAAAAAGAAAATACCTTTTTGAAAAGAGAAATGATTATAGGAGAGTGGGGAAGGATTCCTTATTTAACTCGCTTACTCTCTCTCTCTTCTTGTTTCATGTTCCATCTTTTCCATATCTCTTTCTTTCATTTTTCTTCATTTCTCATCTCTTGCATACGATGATAAATCATCATTCTGAATAAATCTTATTAAAAAAATTTATCTTAATAATAATAAATTTGGTAATTTTATTTCAACCCATTATGTTTTGTGAGTACTTTAATGCCTTGGGTGAGTACTCTTCGCACATAAATTATCAAAAAATAAAAATAAAATTAACAATGACGAAAAAGTAGTGAATAAGGTTATTCGACAGAGACAACGGATCATAGCCGACCCTTTCTCTCAACAAAAATCAAAGAAATGCAAATTTCAAAACACCATTAATAGATTATATAGTACCAGCCCATGATGGGGCGGTATTGGTTTTAGCTCAGTATCGACCTAAGGCCGGTATTTGATCATTTCAATACCACCTTAGGCCGGTATTGGTAACAGACAATACCACCTTAGGCCGGTATTGGTAACAGATTGAAAATAGGTAAATAATCCTAATACGATGGATTTTGATAAATAACAGAAGATTGTGAGAAAGAAGAAAGGTGACCAGAGGCCAAAGAAACAGAACCAGACTAGAAAGCTCCCGTGTATTCAAGGGAGAACTTTGGCTACAAGGTTATTGAGGTCAGGTTCCAAATCCAATCTCAGATGAAAATTCTATTATGGTACTAGGAGCTGTGGAAAAATTGAAATGTTGGAAAGAATTTATAGTTAGAATTATGTTGGTTTCTTAGGGTTGATTAAACAAATACATGTTAGTTGATAATAGGATCATTAGAACATTTAGAGTATAGGTGATGGGTTTGCCTGAGAGTGGGTTGAGGCTAAAAACTTGTCAAGAGGATTACTGTGTGTGTAGCTCGAAGTTTTTTTTTTTTTTTGTGAAAGGGTGGTGATATCTGCGAGGTGGATGATTTTGAAAGGAAACTTAATACAGAAAGAAAAAGTCTCAAAATAGTACTCTGTTTAGCAAATAGGTTGAGTATATGGAAATTGGTGATCATGATCTGGTGGGTAGAAAGTATACCTAATACGCGGAGGAGTTGTAGAAGAATTGTCCGGGTTCTAGTTGATGTTGAATAGGTAATACGGTCTGAGGACCTTTTCTTAAGGGTGTTACAAATGCTCAAAGGTTGAAGAGGCAATAATGGTTTTTCATGTAGAAGGAAAATACCAAAAGAACTAACTGAAGAATGATTACGCAAGAAGTATGCAAGAACGAAAAGAGGAGGAAAAAGCATGACTAAGTTAAAAAGGCTATGGGCGTGTTTTTTTTGGAGTACGAGGGATTGAAAAAACTAAACTACGGAATTGGTGTATATGGTTCTTGGATGTGGTTTGGCTGACTTGAATATTCTAAATCGAAAGATCTTCGGTAGATGCGCATAATGTTTGGATGAAGGAATGAAAGGAGAGGTCTTTAGAAAGGTTTGGTGTTGATTTTAGAATCGGTGGAGTATCCTAGTTGCTTCATTTTTATTAGTTTTTGAAGTTGTTACTTATTTATTTCTTTCATTTCATGCTGTACTCTTTTGTACATTTGAAGACTTTGTTCATGTTTGAACCTCTCACCCCTTGTTGGGTTTTTGATGAGTGTCTAACGATAGAAAAATAAACGATTTTATTTTATTTATTTAAAATTTTTCCTACTTTTGATGGATACTTATTTTATATCATAAAAATATTTAGTTTTTTAGAATAAAAAAGTATTGGTGTTTTTTTAAATATTATATAACATAAAATATTTAAGAATAATAGCAATAAATAGTATTTTAAATTATGAAAAATTATGTATAGTATTTTAACTTAACAATTAAAAGTGGAATTATAAATTGGTGCAATAATAAATATTCTTGAAGTTTGCTTCTTTGTATATTAAATTATCTATCATAATAGTTGAAAAAATTAACCCTTTAATTTCTATTTATATCTTATGTTATTACACTGTAAATGCTAATCTATATAATGCTTGTAAAATGAAATTACAATTTGAGAATTGGATTCCGTACATAGTTCAAACTATATAGACAAAGAAAATTATTATTCATCTAAAAAATTATTGGGTATTTTTAAAAAAAAAAACTATATAACTCAATAATAATAATAATAATAATAATAATAATAATAATTTTCAATTAACGAAATTTATCTATATTTTTTAACTAAAGATTTAAATTAGAAATTTTCAATTGTATAGTAATAAATATTCTTGAGACTTGCTTCTTAATATATTAAATTATGGGAATGTTTGAGAGAAATAAATAGCTCAAATAGCCCAAATTTTACTTATTTTGTGTTAATTAATTATTGTTAACATAAGTAAATAATTTTAGATACTATGTATATATAATTATAGATGTTATATATATGAAATTATGGATGTTAATTTAAATATGGTAATTTTATGATATTATTTTCTTAGCATTACCCTAATAGTTGTAAAAAAAAATAACATTTATACATATATCTTTAGTTTATATACTATAAATATTACTCTATATAATATTTGTTGAAAGACAATATAAATATTAATAAAAAAATTTAGTTAGTAAAATATATTTTCATAATTTTATTTAACTAGTTTCAAAAGTAATAAACAATATTTTTCATTCCTATAAGAGTATTTATTGTTAATTTCACTTTAACGATAAATATATTATCTATACCAATATATAATGCCAGTATGGGAGTTTTGGTGTCCAACTTTATTTGCCAATTTTACCCCTTCAAATATCCAAATACTCCTCTTCACTTCTCTTTCCTCACTCATTTCTCTCGCATAATTTCTCCACTATTGAAGATAACTTCTAACCGTTAAATTTTCATTAATATAGCTATCATCAAATTTCCTGCTACTCTTTCCTTCTTTATTCTATTCTCCATTCAGTTCATATTTTTAATTTGATTATCTGTTTTTCTGCTATTTATTTAATTTCCAATTTTACTACATGCAATTTCTCAAAAACTAGCTTACATTGCATCTAGCTTTCTCTCTCAATTTTGCTACAATTTAATCGGGTTAATGCATATAAGAGCTTTCATTTTTTGTTCTGCAAATTTTTTATTATAATATGCAGTTTTGTATTTGCTACCATGAGTAGTTAATGGTATATAAATGACTATCGGAGTATATTCACATTTCATCATTGGTAATTATAACTACGTGCGTATTGATATTGGAATACATTTTATGTTTTTCTTTGAAGTTTATTTTTTTGTTATTTTCATCAATAATATATGCCTTCAGGGTTCATTCTATAATTTTCTTTTTTAATAAAAAAAGTACTGGTAGCATAAAGAAACAATAGGAAAGAATATAAGTGTGACAAAAGGCACATTTTATCATGATACTCATGCACATATTAAGTTAAAATTAATCAAAAGAAAATTTAGAGTTGCATTCACATCTCATTATTGGTAATTATAACTACGTGTGTATTGATGTTGGAGTACATTTTATGTTTTTTCATTCTCTGAAGTTTATTTTTTCTTATTTTTATCAATAATATAGGCCTTTATGGTTCATTCTATAAGTTTTTCTTTATTAATAAAAAAAAGTACATAGCAGAAAAAAAAACAATGGGAAATAATATAGGTATGACAAGAGGCACATAAAAAATCTACTGAAATAACTAAATAAAATATTCATATTGTTAAAAAATTTTGATATTTGACTGGATGCTACATAAAAAAAAAGTTCAATGCATGCTTTAGCTAATTAATTATTTAGGTTCAAATGAAAAATAAGTTAAAAAATAAGATTATGTCAATATGGAAATTTTGGTGTCCAACTTTTTTTTATCAATTTTATCCCTGTAAGTATCCAAATACTCATCCCGACTTCTCTCACCTCATCCACTACTCCCGCATAACTTCTCCACTATCGAAGATAACTTCTTTGGATTACTTTTTCATTAAATATGACTCTCATAAAATTCATTGCTACTATTTACCTTTTATCTATTCCTCACTCAGTAAACAAGTTTAAAAATAAGATTATGAAAGTATGGGAATTTTAGTGTCTAACTTTCTTTACCAATTTTACCCTTCAAATATCCAAATACTCCTCCTCACTTTTCTTTCTCACTCACTTCTTCGCATAACTTCTCCACTAATAAAGATATCTTCTACTGGTTAATTTTTCATTAAATATAGTTCTCATCAAATTTTCTGCTATTCTTTTACTTCTTTATTCTATTCTCTACTTACTGAATATATTTCATGATTATCTGTTTTACTGTTATTTATTTTATTTTCAATTTTACTATAACTACTTTTGAAGCAATTTCTCAAATAAATTAGCTTGCATTCCATCCAGCTTTCTCCCTCAATTCTGCTACAACTTAATTGAATTTATGCATGTACGAGCTTTCATTTTTTTGTTATACAGGTTTTCAATTGCAACATGGAGTTTTGTATTGCTACCATGAGTTAAACAATATGTAAATGGCTACCTATTTAAACGGTATATTGACTTCCGTGACACTCATGCACATGATCCATCTTACATAATTAAGTTCTATCTTCGTAAATATAACTTCTACCATTTTTTCTGCAAATTTTATATTTTCTATTATTCCATAATTCATCTACCTTATTTCATTATTCAACCTTTTTATTTTTATTTTTGTTTTACAAAAATCTTGCTTGAATTGCATCTAATCTTCTCCCATAACCATGCTACATACTAATCAAGCAATACTAACATGATGATCAGCAAATAACTGCCTCCACAAACAATACTTATTTTTGTTTAATTTATTAATGTATAAATTTTATGAATGCATATTACTTATCCATGATAATAAAGAAGCAATTGAAAAAAACCAAGACAGAAGAGAAGGGATTAAAAATGGAAGATAAAGATTGAGGCCCTGAATAAGAAGAAGCAGGTAAAAAAAATACTATTGATACTAACATGTTCAATGAGAAAGCGTACCTATTAATATAACTTACCAATATTTCTATCTATATATATGTGTCAATATTATTGCTGCCTATTTTAGTAATTGAGTATTTTATACTCTCGAATATATCATTATCCTAATTTCATATTCATTGCTATTGTATGTATGGATGATATTTTAAACCCTTATTTATTTCATAGTGTTTAATCATGTAATTTCTTTTTTTAAATGAGTTTTGACTTATGGGAGATTAATTATCTTTAATGGTTACGTAAAAAATAGATTAATTCATTGAAGTTATACTTAAATTATGAGAGAAAAACAATTGTAACCATAAGTTTAAATTTAACCATAATACATGTTTTTTATGTCTGTAAGATTCTATTATATTATAACTAGAATAAATTTTTTGAAAAAAAATTATTTTAAATTTGATCATAACATAAAAATTTAAGATAAATATAAGACAGTTAAAATATTAGAATCAATATTAAAATTTATAGAATACAAATTAAGATAATATTTTGCTTTAGAAATAAAATGAATACTTAAATAGTAGTTGAATGTCTGTTGTAAGTAACGCTAATTTACAAAATTGGATAACTATTTATAACAAAACTTTTCAATTGAGAACAACATACTCATTGAGTACAAGTACATATAAACATATCACACTAAGTTGATAGTTAGAAATATGTATAGATAATGGTATAATAAAAAATAGGATTTGAACAAATCTCTAACGAAACTATTTTAGAGTATCACTTTTGACTTTTTCAAGAAGTAAACTTATTTAAAACAATTGAAATAAAATTGGATTTTCAAATAGAAAAATAATATCCATTAATAAAGAGCCTATAAAATATTAACAATCGTATAGTTAATTTTTTAAAAAATTAATTAAATAAAATTTAAATGGAAAAAAGATTAATTTTAGATGACAAGTTTTAAGTTTAGTCTAAATTGCACAAGCTCTAGCAAATATTCATGTACTATCTTAAGTTGAAATCAATACAAATATTTGTAGATATAATTTAGGGTGTTAAATATAACATTAAAAAGAAAAATAAAAAACTTTTAAATCCACTAGGGTTATACATAGTGATATAATCTCTTGAAAGTTAATTTTTATATCTACTCCAACTTAAAATAAGATTGAGATAATAAATAAAATTAATAATATTTTTATAGATTACTAATGTTTTTTTAACATATTTTATTATCTTTAAATTTATTCATTTTATATATTTTAAATGATAAATAAATTAAGAAAATCTTCTTTTGTTTTTAAATATTTTATTATTTTTAAAGAATTAATCTCAAAATTTTTATTAATACATTATTCACCTTTACTAAATGATAACTTGGGATGAATAACTTTTTATTTTGTTATTTACAGAAAATTCAAGGCAAAACGACAAATTTCAATACTATAGGTTTTAGTATTTTTCTCCACTAAAAAAGAATTCTATTGAATATATCTTGATGTCTTTATAAACGTGCTTTTAAGGTCAGTTAATTTGATAATTTTTTAAGACTCAAGAAGCTAGGGATAAAGAAATGTATGAAGAATTGCTAAAAAATTTTACATATCTTCTAAATTATCTTCTAAAAATAAAACAACAAACATATGAGATTTTTTTTGAATTCATTATTTGTAGGGAAATAAAAACTACTTCAAATACAGGTTCATATTTTGACAACAGTGCCAAACTCTTAAAAAAAGATAAGACGAACATGAAACTCGATAATATTTGAATATAATTCATTTTTTCCTAAATAAATAGCATGTATTTAAAACTATATTTACTTTATTCTAATAAAAAATATCTTATGACCATTTCTAAATCTTTAATATGTATGTTGATTTAGAATAAAATAGATATATGTTTTTTAAGGCTAGATAAATATATACTTATAATAATTATAGACAACCAATCATTTTCAGCAATCAAGTCCAACCAAGTTCAAAATCTCCACGCACTTTTCTATCACGTTTTTGCAGGTTCTTCTTTCTCTTCCTCTTCCTCCTCCTTCTTCTTCTTTGTCAATTACTGTTCCTTTTTCCAACGATGATGACGACAAGGAGGAGGAGGAAGAAGAAGAAGACAATAGCGGCGACGATGAGGAGGAGGAGGAGGATCATAACATCATTGAAAGTGGAGAAGAATAGAAAGAAAAAGAAATGTAACACAAAGGAGGAGGAGAAGGGGGAATGCAGAGAAGAAGAAGGAGGAGGAGCAGGAGGAGGAGGAGGAAGAGGAGGAGGAAGAAGAAGAAAATAAAAGGAAATTCAGTTTTATTTTCACGAAAATCCGTTTCTATTTTTCATAAAAATATGTTTCTGTTTTCATGAAAATCCATTTCTGTTTTTCATGAAAATCCACTTTTTGTTTTCGTGAAAATCCATTTCAGTTTTTATTTCATGAAAATCCTTTTTTGTTTTCGTGAAAATCCAATTAAGTTTCTATATGAAAATTTGTTTCTATTTTTCATGAAAATGTGTTTCCGTTTTTCATGAAAATTCGTTTATCTTTTTCATGAAAATCCATTTCTGTTTTCATGAAAATCCAATTCAGTTTTTATATGAAAATCAATTTCTGTTTTAATGAAAATTTGTTTACATTTTTCATGAAAATTCGTTTCTGTTTTTCATGAAAATTTGTTTATATTTTTCATGAATACACACAATACAACAATGAATATAAGAGGAGGAGGAGGAAAACGACAACGATGATGGCGACGGCAACACAGTAGGAAGAAGGAGGAGATCAGACGCTGCAGCAAAAATGGTAGAAAAAGCGCATGTTTCACATTCTTTAGATGAGAGTAGTTATTTTTTACTTGATTTAGCTTGATTGGTGAAATTTCTTGAATGTGTAGCATTTTATTCTTTAAAAATAAGATGCTAGTATAATATAATTATGTTATATATTTTATAGTTATTATAGGAGGTGAGTGGTGGGAAAAAAAAAAAGGGAGGTGACAGGGTGTGTGGGTGACTGACGCATGAGAGAGGCAGAGCTAGTCCATTTAGGCCCTACCCGTTAAGTCCGCGGGTTAAACGAGCTAGTCCGTTTAAACCCGCTTTTATACAGGTTAAAATTTTTCTAGTCCGACCCATTTATAGTCAGCCCGACGGCTAAACAGGTTGGCCCGTTTAATTAATTAATTATTTATTTTAAAAAAAATAAACAAAAAATTTAAATTTTAACTTTAAAAAAAAATCTTTTTTTAGCCAAAAAATCTTAGAAAAAACAAAATTTTTTAGTTGATGAATCGGGTTTTTGGGTCAAAACAGAGAAAATATAGAAAAAGTGCTATTTTTTAGAAAATTAAAACATAAATTAAATAAACGGGCCAGCTTATTTAACTCGCTGGCTAGCCCGTTTAACCCGATTTTTTTCAGGTTAAATGGGCTCAGTCCATTTAGCCCAAATTTTAAATAGTCCTGGTTCAGAGACAAAAATTCGCCATTTAGACGGATAAATGGGCTGGTCCGACGAATTTAGCTCATTTTAACGGCCCAGTTGAAGTATGGAATGAAGGAAAATAGAGGAAAAATGGAATTGGTATTGTATGACATGTGACCTACCTTCTTTAGGTACTATGAAAATTGGTGAATTCTAAAGTTTAAATAATTAAGATGATCACCGTATTATTTTTTTATCTAAGTAAATTACCTACATTCTATAAATTCTATCAAAACCGTTAAAAATGAAATGAAAAAGATTTTGTAACCAACAAATTTTCTAAATGATAATATATATATATATATATATATATATATAT
>JASCZI010152672.1:1066-12133 GCA_036250425.1 Stylosanthes scabra | reverse complement strand
CTTCCCTTTGGACCTC
Source organism: Stylosanthes scabra (assembly GCA_036250425.1). Lineage (NCBI taxonomy): Eukaryota > Viridiplantae > Streptophyta > Magnoliopsida > Fabales > Fabaceae > Stylosanthes > Stylosanthes scabra. The sequence goes on along the minus strand of JASCZI010152672.1, from coordinate 12,117 downwards.
TGTCATCTCATCCAGATTTAACGTGTGAAAATGGCTGCCCACGGATGACAAATCAGGTATCGGGCTTGGTGCAGGAAGCAGAAAACCCTGACTCGCCTGAGATTCCGGTACAAATTCTGAGCCATCAGAGCTTTCGCTTGACTCATCCGTGTTGCCGACATAGTCTTCGTCGGAATCGTCATCACTCCTCTCCGAGGTCGCAGTCCGTATGGGAGCAGCAATCATAGCACCGGGCCCAGCTCCGGATGAGCTTGATGGGCCTGCTGCATCAACATTCGCGGTCTCCATCTCGGTTAGCAGCTCCATCACCTCTCACTGGCATTGCGCCGGCAGCCGCAATGTTGCGCAGAATGACGCACTTCAACTCCTCCAGCGTATTGACGGGTTGCATCTGAAACACAACAGGACTTACGGACCTGAACCAAATCCCGTCCGCATCCCTGCCCATCTCACCATTAGGATATAGAGTAACAACTACGAAATCACTAATATTCATGGTATTCGAAAAGTGAACTCGTATAATTGTGGATGAATGTGGTGTGCAGCTAAGTTGCTCAAAGGCTCTATATATAGACTTTTTTTGAGGCTATCTCGGGCTCTGCAGTCCCGAGATACGTATCTCGGGCTCTGCAGACCCGAGATATGGTTGATTTTTTAATCCGTGTCTTATCTCGGGCTCTGCAAGCCCGAGATACGTGTAAACCTCATCTCGGGGTTGCAGAGCCCGAGATACGGGGGGTATGCCTAAATTGGTAAATACCCCCCAGCGGACCTATTTTGGTAAAATTTCTATTTTTTTTATTTAAAAAAATAAAAAATCCGTTACTGTTTGGGTAGTATTCATTTTATTGTTTCTATTTTTTACTAAGTTTTGGGTAGTATTCATTTTATTGGTGGGAACCCAAATTTTGGGTGGGAACTTTTTGGTCACCTTTTTGTTGGGTGCCCAGATTAATATGCCAACACCCACGTTTAAAAATAGTGGCCCAAACTGTTAAATATGGCCACACGTCAAAAACGAACCCGGTAGTGTGTATTGCCACGTTTTACAAGCATGGCAAGAAAAAGCATGGCTACAACTCTGATTAATAGTTACCCTTGAAAAAGCATGGTCGTTTATATTTTCTGCCACATTTTTCAAGCGTGGCAAAAAATTAGGGGTGCTCTTAGGCCATTTTTCTTGTAGTGCCTAGGCCTTTTCATATATCAACAAAGCCAAACATCATTTGATCATCAAAACAATTTATCTCATCATGAATACTCATCATAGCCGATTCAGCTAAAACATGCATATATAGCATCAAATCTTTAACATGCAAGCATATCATCATATACATTAAAATTTCCAACACTCATGACCAACAATTACACATCAAACATGACATGTAAGCATCAAGTTCTTAATTTTATTCTAGGAAAATTTATTTTTGCTCAAGTTTACTAACTTTGCACATTTACTTTCTTTATTCAAGACCAATATTTTAAAAAACTTCTTCTAGTAACCCTACCTCCTTACCCTTTGAAGATCACTTGAGCTAAAAAAAAAACACACCAAAAACTCCTTGGATTCATCATGGCTCAAGCTAGGGTTCTTTAAGGTTGGTCTCTAAACAAATATTTTACAAAAACAACAAAATTAATGCCATGCATGGGTGTGATGGTTGGGCCGAATAAAAGAGGAGGTGGAAAAGATGATTTTTTACCTTCAAAGAAAAAAGCTAGAGAAATAAAAAATGAAACAAAATGAGTAATTGTTCTTAAAATGAAGTGAAGATCAAAAGCAAGGGTGGTCTTGCATTTGCCTTCACTAAAACAAGAAAATGAGGCAAAAATAAAGAGGATGAACTCAGTTAAGTGGAAGAGAAAAAATTAGCTTGATGATGCTGAAGAAAACTTGAAAATGATATGATGAATGTTCGGTTGAAAGGAAGAGAAGTAATGATCTTGGTGTTGGTTGAAGAATCCTTGAAGAGAATGATGTTGATGATGCTTCGGGTAAGAGAAAAAGAAGGGAAAGGCTTGATTTTGTTGGAGAGGAGTTGAAGATAATAATGATGAGGATAATATTACGGTGGTGAGGGTGGTGGTGGCGGAGCTTTGGTGGTTTGGGTGTTCTTATTTTTGTTCTTGAGCAGGGGCAGATTTAAGGGGGCGAGTATGGACGTTGGCCCCCAAAAATTTTAAGATTCAATATATAGTGTAAATGTCAAATTACATGATGTATCTATTGGTCTAATGGCTCACTCTATTAGTTTCTTATAAGACATCCAGACTTCGATTCTCATCTGCTTCTCGGTCTAACTTTTACATTTTTTTTCTTTCCCTTAAATCTTACATAGTCAACATATAAAAAACTTTAATTTCTTTAACAACTCCAAACTTAATATAGTAAAAAAATATATACATAATATTATATTATATTATAATTTACTTGTTTTCTCATAATATTAAAATCAAAACATACTAAATAAATTATTTATTAATATAAATATATTTTACATATTATATTTACTAATTTATTTTGATACATATATCAAAAGAATTAGAAAAAGCTAATTTATATTATTTACGCCATACTCTTTAATAAAAATCAAATTTTTATGCAATTTTTAAAAAAAATTTAGTAAAATTCTCTATTTTTTATGGCACTTGAAATTTAATATAAAAAAAACTAATATGCCAAATATATGTACAATATTTGAATATTTGGTTATTTAAATTTTTAGTTTTCAGCCCCCTCATTGTGAGATTTTTGGATTCATTCCTGTTCTTGAGTCCTCATAAAATTTAAGAAGAAAAAAGGTGTTTGATCTTGGAGAATAAATAAGGATGAGAGAGTGAGGGTTGGTTTCAGTGATGTTGAGAGAAGTGGAAGTGTGATTTTTGTTAAGTTTTTGGACAAAACTTGTAAGATAGAAATGTGGGGTGTGTTTGTTTGGTTTTTGACATTTATATAGGTGGAGATAAAGTAAGTAAGATGTAAGAGTGAGGGAGAAAGTTACGGGAATGGGAGGAGAGGGAAGAGAACTTCTCTTTCTTTCCTTGTTTTGGATTTTATTTGACAAAAATAAGAATGAATTATTTTGGTAATGTACAATTGTATATAAAAGAAATGGGTAAATAACAATATAAGAATATATTATTATATGATAAAAAAGTGATGTGAAAGAGAGATATGACTTTAGCATGGAAAGAAATCATACAATCAATAAGAAGTGAAATTGGTGGAAAAGGTGTAAGAAAAGCCATAATGAACAAAAAGGATAAAAGTAAAATAACCGATTTTGGATTTTAAACGTAATCTTGTCATTTCGTTTTCGAAACTCGGTGGGGATTTAGGTTTTACTATTGTACTACGGAAATCTCATAAATCTTATATTAACCATCGTAATTGTTGTTTTACCGATTTTACGAACGGTCGGGTTCGCGACGAAAACACGCGTTACCTAAAATGAGCGAAACTCATTCAAACCAGTCGCTCTAGTCATAACATAAAATTTCTAAAGCTAATTAGGGAAATATGACATTCCCTATGGAGATCCTCATCTCAAGATCCTCCGTTTTCGTAAAATACCGATAAGCTGGTTAAACCGCCGCTAATAAGTGGTTCGTCGTAAAAAACATACAATTATCAAAACATAGAATTTCACCAATCCACATACCTATCTTACTTAATAAGGGTAATCACGTCCTCTTAAAACGGCTTAGTCTTAACCAAAACACATAAACAATGATAGTTCAGAGTTTCTATCGAAAACAGTAAGTACTGTTTAGACGGGGTTTTACAATAAACAGACAGAGAAAGAGAGATTGATAAGGAGAAGATGAGGTTTTGGATATCGCCGGATTCCATCTTCTTGATCTGGATTTCATACCACGAGTCCATGGTGACGGATCTAACGAAGGAGATGTGGATGCTGAGGCTGCAGTACTTGCCGAGCATTCAAGGCACATGAAGAGGTCGTAGAAGATGGAGGCCCACGATGGGTTCTTCTGAGAGTAGTCGACACATACCTTATACGTCTCTTGGGATTGCAGGTCTCGCACCCACCGCGGTGCTTCCATGTGTTGGGATCCGATCCGAAAAAGTGTGAAAGAAAATGAGAAATTGGGAAATGAATGATAGAGAGAGAAGATTTGCCGGTCTTGAACATGGCTTGCAGAGTGGAAAAGATGAAGATACTGAAGATGATGAATTGGGTGGTGTGCTATTAATAGGGGTAAAATTGATAAAATAATTTTGACTAAACAATTTACTGTCACTACAAGAAATTAGTTAGTTACCGTCGGATTTTGTCAAGAAAGTCGATGATTCGAAAGCTTCCATTGGATTTTCCGTACGCCCTTATCCGACGAAAATTCTCTTAAAAAGGAAAAAGAAATCCGACGGAAGATCCGATTGATATGTATATTTAGCTCCCCATTTTTTATTTTTTTTAATTCACTGTTGCATAAATTAAACCTGATACTGAATTGGTGCAATTAAATTTCTCAATGCACACAATAAATAACAGAAAATCGTAACTGATTATCAATCAAACACAATAAAAATTCAGATATCTAACAATGCAATCACACATGAATACAGAAAAATGTCCCTAAAGTTGAACAACAACAACAACGGTAAAGAAATACTAGCCAAGCTACGCATCCTCGTAGCCGTCATCATCATCGGCCAGAGGATGATCTGGCTGCTGTCGTGGTGGACGAGGTGGCAATAGTGGTGCAGTCAAAGAATCTGAACCACCTACAGCAGTGTTGCTCTCAAGGCGTAGGGGGTTGTAGAAGGCTGCCATCTGCCGCTGCATCTCCTCCATGTGTCGTAGATGCTTCTCTGCTCGCGCATCCCTCTTAGCTAGGGTATCCTTGAGACTCCGGACCTCATCTATGTGCTACTGCAGCACCTGCCCCTGATTCTCGAGGCTCTGCGTTAGGTTCTGGACCTCCTCTCTCAAGTCCACAACCTTCAGAGCAGCCGGGCCTATGTGAGTGCTAGTGGCAGAGGTGGATGAACCTCCATAGCCGGATCTGCGGAGAAACGAGGCGAAGCATCCATCGGCCCCATAAACTCGGTTCTTGTATGGTTCAGACAGAGTCTGACGCCACACAACATTCGGGTCAACTGTGTCAGCACTTTCATCACCCTCTTCATGCGCATGTTGTGTGGCTTGCTCGTAGTTGGCAGAAAACTAGGTGTGGGAGAAAATAACATGTCAAACATAAAATGAGACAGCGTCTAGTAATAAAATATTTAAATTCAGAGATTGATCTACAACTGCGCAAATGACTAACATCGGGACACTTCTTCACAACGGATCTGTCACGCTTCCGTGTGTTCGTCTCCCAAAAGAGTTCTGGCTCGGTTGGTGGGCGATCCAATGACCTTGTCTACAAAAATAAGTTTAAAATGAGCTAAAATTGTATTGCCATATCAAGATAAGAAGAAGCTGCTCAAACCCACACAACCTAAATTAATTTCCTAAATTAACACAAATTTCCTACATTAGTTTAGCAAAATTGCACAAATTTCCCTAAATTAATTAACTAAAATTACACAACCAACAATTAAGAATTACCTAAATTCTGCCAAGTACCATAAACCCAATTTTTTTTAAGAACCTAAACCCTTACCTTGCAATTTTGCAGCAGGCTCCAGAAGCAGTGGTGGCTTCAGAAGGGAAGAGCGGCAGCAGCATCAACAACCTGCAAAGAGAGAGAGCATCAATAGAATTGAGACAGAATCAGAGAGAGAGATAGAACAAGAGAAAGTAGTGGTTCGGAGCAAACGGTGGTTTCGTCGGCGAGGCTGGAAGTGGCGGCAGCAGCACAGTCCGATGGTGGCCTTGGCAGCGTGTGAGGGAGGGTTTGTTGGACTAGGTTTCGGATTTTTGGCGAGACGGGGAATGGTTCATGATAGTGGCTGGGTAGGGCTAGGGTTCATGGTGGTTTGGTAGTCAGTGGGTGGCGGTTTGTTGGTTGGGTGGTGGTCGCCGTTTATGGGGAGAGAGAGTTAGGGTTTAGAGAGAGAGTGTGTTGTGTTCGAATGACGAAGGAGGCGTCGATGACGCTGCTATAGGTTTGAATTTCCGTTAGACTTTTCGTCGGATACATCCCACAGAAACTGATTCGTCACTTAAGTTAATAAACAGTGCGTTTAGGGCTTCGAAGTTTCCGTCGAATTATTTTTCGTCGTCGATTCCGACAAAAATCCTCGCGTCACCCACAAAAAAATTCCCGCCAAAGGTTTTGAACCCGACGCAAATAACCTTGTCGAAAGCCCATCTTGTTATGTCCGACGGAAAATTCGACGGTAACTAACGAATTTCTTGTGGTGTATTATAAAATTAACTATATGAGTAAAATTGAAACTTACTTTAAACGTTAAGGACAAAATTGAATCAAATTAAACGTTAAGGGTAATTTTGAAATTTTTGTAAATGACAAAAAGTATACTTTATCCTAATCTAAACTATCTTATTTAAATTTTTTTTTATGTCTTAGGTAAGGCTTGAACTCAAAACCTCTTACAACGGAAGATGAGATAATACCATATGTGCTACAGGTCATCGCCATTTTATTTAATTTAGTATATATAAATTTTATGTATGTAATATAAGTTAATATTTAAATTAGTCTCTAAAATTATACTAGCCTCTAAATCTATATAAGGTCCAAAATTTTGATTTATTTAATTCAGTTATTCGATTTGACATTTGTGACTTACTTAATTATTGACCTTATTTTTATTATAAAACCATTAACGACGTATTGAGACAGATTGACGGCTGCATGCTATACTTTTTAACAGCTATTGCCTGTTAAAGAAACTTTTAATAACCTCAAAATACTCTCTAAAAAGGTTTTAAACTATTAATTGAAATTAAAATTGAAGTTTTAAAGTTTTTTTTTTTTTGGTGACCTGAAGTTTTAAAGGTTTTGTATGGAGTAAAAAATTTCAATTGTCACGTTCATAATTACACACTTTTTCATCTAATATTACCCAATTAATTAAATTTTTTTAATTAACTGATGTTTATATTCTTGCAAACATTCTTTTTCACGAAGTATATGCAGACACATATGTTGTTCGTTCCTTGAGCATCAGCTCTTGGTCCTGACATGCATATATATATACATACATGATAAGATATGTGTGTATTAACTTCAATTTCATCCCTTCTTCCATATAAGTGCATAAACATGGCAACAATTCCTTCTTCCCAAACCCTAAACAATAGTAGGGGTGCTCATCAAATGCGCCCAGATTACAACCCCAACCGCATCCCTGATCCTCATTATGTCCGAATCCTCGACACCACCCTCCGCGACGGTGAGCAGTCCCCCGGTGCCGCCATGACACCGCATCAGAAGCTCAACATCGCCCGCCAGCTTGCGAAGCTCGGCGTGGATGTCATTGATGCAGGGTTTCCTTGTTCTTCCAAGGACGAATTCACTGCTATCAAAATGATAGCAGAAGAGGTAGAAAATTATAAGGGACTTCCATAAAACTAGCTGTGCTTATCATGTCTAAGCTAGCTAAATGACCTTCTTTTCTTTTCTTTTCTTTTTTCTCATGGAAACATCTAAAGGAACCAATAGTACCAATTTGTTTAAATTTGCTTTTGATTATCAATAATAATAATTTTATGTTTTAATTCAGTTATTACTAGTCTTTAATGATTAATTATCAATAATAATAATTTTATATTATAAGGAACAATTACTTGTTGTCCTCCATTATATATATATGATATGATATGACTAGTCTTATATTAGTATAAATATTTTCTAAATTATACTCATTAGATTTACATTAATTTAACCTCAATTTAATGTGAATTTAATGTATATTAACTGGTGTAAGAATAAAAATACTTACACTGATATAAAATTAGCCGTTCTCTATATATATATTTTAAAAATTCATACCAAAAACGAAAAAAAAAAATCAATATTGATTAGTAATTGTTGAACATATATAGGTTGGAAACAACGTTGATGATGATGGGTATGTGCCTGTGATTACCGGTTTTGTGAGATGCAATGAAAAGGACATAGAAATAGCTTGGGAAGCCATAAAGTGTGCAAAGAGACCGAGGATCTTCACGTTCATAGCGACGAGTGAGATTCATATGAAGCACAAACTCAAGAAGACGAAGGAACAGGTTCTTCAGATTGCATGCAAAATGGTCAACTTTGCAAGGAATTTGGGCTGTCATGATGTCAATTTTGGTGCTGAAGATGCTGCCAGGTTTAGTTTTTTATTTTTATTTTAATAAATTCTTTCTGAAGATTTTCACATGTTACTGGTACAGTGCTATTCCAGCTACATTTTACACCAATACTGTTGTAAAATTGACCTTAAAAAATCTTGCATCTTTTAATATAATTTTATTTGCGTTAGACAAATATATATACCCTAATTCTATTTCATTAGATAATGAAAATATATTAAAACAATTATATATATCATGTTTTATTATTAACATAAATAATATAATATTGATAAAACTTCTTGTATTTTAATTGTTTGGATAGTATAATCTTTCTATTGTATAATATTTTAAAAAAAAATTAAATAGTAATATTGTAAATTATTTACTATAAAATCATTGTCTGGGAACTTTTTTAAAAATATCATTAAATTAAAAATTTGAATAAAAATATTTTTTTTTAATTTTCCAAAAACAAAAATAAGTCTTAATGTTGATTAGAAACAACCATTCAACAAAATTAATTAAGTATCATTAGATGAGTTCTTTAAAAAAACATAACACTACAAAGACAATAATCAAAATTATTTAATTTAATTAAACACTGATAATTTTTATAGATTATTTCAACTTTTTTTATTTAATTATTATTGTATAGTCTCTGATTTATACCGTATATTTTTTTAAGTAGATTAGAGCCAAGAAAACGTTAAATTGAAATAAAAGTTTCGAATATTTTATATCGAGTACTTACTACTATGAAAAGGTAAAATAATGAAGAAAATGAAAATTGCATTGATTTTATTATCATATAAGGTGTTTTTTATTTTTTATTTATTTAAATAAAATTAAATATTTATAGGATAATCTCCACCCTTTTCATGAAAAAACTCCTTCATCTTAAAACTCATATTTTTTTTTCTTGGTTGTTGGATTAATCGATTTGAAAAAAAAAATAGAACTGAATCTACCAAGTGGAATAGTGTATTATGCAGTGAAGTGCAGACACTTTTTTAATCGTCATGTTCACTGAAATGATATTTATCGACACTCATTCAATATTTGTATTTTTCGTGTCCAATAAAAAAAATACTTCTTTGAATATACTGGAAACACCAAAATATTATCACATATTTAAATTTATTTTTAATTTATATTTTTAAAATAAATTTAAAAATAATATATAATATTATTTATTAAAATTAAAAAATTATTTTAAATAATTTATATAATTAAGAAAATATTTAAATATTAATTTATATTTTAATATAAATAAAATATTAAGATATTATTATAATTTAGGAAAGTTTTTCGGTATACTACTTTAGTGGTATACTTGGTATATCTGTAATCTGTAATCGTTTAATTTTAATTAAAAAATTTAAAATATAAATATAAATCAAAATCAACGATTATACAATACAGGTATACTGAGTATATGGCTAAAGTGATATACCGAAAAATCTTTCTATAATTTATTTAAATATATGTTGTTTCTTCAAGTAGTATACTTGGTATATCTGTAATCTGTAATCGTTTAATTTTATTTAAAAAATTTAAAATATAAATATAAATCAAAATTAACGATTATATAATACAGATATACTGAGTATATGACTAAAGTGATATACCGAAAAATCTTTCTATAATTTATTTAAATATATGTTGTTTCTTCGTAGCCTATCCTATAAAAAAATTAAAATTGATGCCCTACTTATCCTCTTCGTGTCTGTCCGTGCACCATATACTACCCAACATACCGGATGAAACCACATCACGACAAATTATGGTATATGACCTATGTTGGTCACTTCAACTATCATTTTCTTGACACCGTACCTGGCTGGAACAGCAATGTGCTTATGTGCAGTTACAGTGTGTTGGATATCAATGTATCATATCAGGACGACAGGACTTATCTTGGAAACAAAAATGAAGAAATAACTAAAAGAACAAAAACCGCTTAAATCTAAATAAAAGAACATATAAATATGGGAAACAATTAATATACATGTACACATAATACACACAAACACACCAATTTACAATACTCTCTCTCACGCGCCACTATTCACTCTCACTCTCACTCACTCTCACTCTCACACTCACGTACTTTTGAAAAACCCTCAGCTCAATCCCCAAATTAGGATTCAACGGGTTTTCAAATTCGTCCATCCCTGTTCATAGTGAGAGTGAGCTTCATCATCACCATCGTCATATCTCAATTCGGCATCCATCAAATTGTGCAACCTGCTGCATTTTTCTTCTTCGTGTTCTCCTTATCCTCCTTATTCTTCTTCTTCTTCTTCTTCTTCTTCTTCTTCTTCTTCTTCTTCTGCTTCTTCTTCTTCTAATCCTTCTTCTGATTCTTCGTGTTCTGCATTTTCTTTTCCAACGCCGAATATGAGTTTCTTACTCGTTCTATGTTTCTTCTCTCTTAATTGATTTCAAGTCCATAACACGTTGCACTTGCGATGACGGATTGTTTTTCAATTCTGTTGGATCTGAATTCCATGCACGAGGAACCTCAATTGGAAGAGCAAATGGAGGTTAAAGATTTAAATCACTTGTAATAGTTGATTTAAGATTCTGTATTATCTTGTTGAGGCATTCGATGTGTGTGTGAGTTTTGTTGAATTTTTGTTCTGGTTTTTTTCATTCATATGGCTCTAGTTTTCTGTAGTGCGTTACCTGAATTCTGCTCAGTTGTTTTCTAGTTTTCTAAATTACATTGCAAATCATGCATAGTAAAAACCTCTAGACCAATGTGAGCAAAATAAAGATACATGTTCATCCATAAGCAGAATAGTCAGACCAATGTGAATTTCGTAATTTCTT
>JASCZI010152666.1:2783-13295 GCA_036250425.1 Stylosanthes scabra | reverse complement strand
TTTCTTGTCGTTTGCTCATCCTCAAATCCTTTGATCGTTTGTCACTTATCAAAACCTAATAACAAATAAGCATTTGCATATATATCTTGCAACATGATTTACACATTTCTCGCCCAGATATCATTTATGTTGTCTCCACTCTTGGTCAGTTTCTGGCTCACCCCACTTCTCATCATCAGCATGCCTTACACCACCTCCTTCGATACTTGAAGGGCACGGTTGGTCAAGGGTTACTCTTTTCTACCAAATCTGAATTACGTCTCGTGGGGTATGTGGATTCTGATTGGGCAGGATGCCCTGACACTAGGAGGAGTGTCACTGGTTACTGTGTCTTCATTGGTGATTCCTTGATCTCTTGGCTCTCTAAGAAACAACCCATTGTGTCTCGGTCTTCAACGGAGTCCGAGTATCGTGCTATGGCAGCTGCCACAGCTGAACTCATTTGGCTCAAAGGGCTTCTATCTAATTTTGGTGTTGAGGTTCCTTCTTCAATGCTTTTTTGTGATTCTCAATCAGCCATTCACATTGCTTCAAATCCCACTTTTCATGAACAAACGAAATATATCGAAATTGATTGTCACTTCGTGCATGAACTAGTTACATCAGGATCACTTAAGCTCATTTATGTTCGGACTCAACACCAACTTGCGGACATCTTCACCAAACTAGTTTCTCTGGTCCAGTTTCGCCATCTTATCTCCAAGTTTGGCATGATCAATATTTACCTGCCAACTTGAGGGGGGATATTATGCATATGTAAATTAATTAGTTATTGCCTAGTTGAATTTGTTAACCCTTAGTGAGTCCTTTTTCTCTCTTGTTAGTTAGGATTTTTTGTTAGCCTCTATTGCAGACTGTCTCTGCTATATATATGTATTATTGGGTGATCCCAAATCATTTAATGAAAATTCAGTTTTTCATTTCACAACTTTCTCTCATAATACTTGACATTTAATCAGATTGAACACTTGTCAAGCACTTAACTATCTACTATTGGATTAATATATAGTGGGGATGAGGATTTTTAGTTCCTCTTGTTTTCATTGCTTGACACTTGTCAAATAATTATGCTAGATACTTATCAAGCAATGAAACTATTAGTGCTCTTCTATTATAAAGAAAGAATATTTTAGATTCAAAATTTTTAGTTTCTCTTATTTTCATTGTTTGACACTTGTTAAGTACTTATGCTACACACTTGTCAAGCAATGAACTATCACTGTTCTCTTTTTATAAAGAGAAGATTTTCGGTGCAAACGATGGATCACTACAAAATTCATATCAGGAATCAAAATTAGATATGACCTCATAGCGAATAAAGGGCATCCTTAATTGCTTATATTCATCTAAAAAGCACAAAAACAAGGTAAAGCATCGATTTTTATAAACAATCTGAAGGCAAGGATATCATAATTATGTTGTTTGATTTGTTTAATCTGAATTTGTTTATCGATTTTGACTGTCACATACGCTCTAAGAAAAAAAAGAAGGACAAGCGAAGACAAAGAGAGAAGAGAAAGGTCGTTTAATACTGTACTAACGTGAAGAGAGAGCATTGTCGTTTTAACAGTGTCCACAGTGGCAGGTTTAACGTCCATATCAGTTTTTTACGGAAGCTAACCTATTTTGATGCCAAGTAAATTTTTGGGACCAATTTAATTAAGACCACAAATTTTAGAGGCCATTTGGATATTTAACTCGTTTAATTTAATAATTAATTTTCTAAATTGTCTACTTCGAAATTCGTCAAGGGCCACAATGTGATGTATTAAAAATAAATAAAATAAAATAAAAATAAGAGTGAGTGGAGAGACAAGACTCAAGAGCATCCATGATCAAGCCATCAAGCAAATGCAAATCCCGAAGCTTTGAAGTTTGAACTACCCACCATACCATTACTTCCAACTTTTCATGTTTCTCACTTTCTCTAACTCCCACGATTCGTTAACTGACATGTCACCATTCACATCACCACCGCATTAATCCATCAATCTTCCCTACTGTCCAATTCCCCAATTCCATTCTCCAAAAATCCCTAATTAGGGTTTTTCTTCCACCCCCAATTTCCCTTTCGCAAGGGGAAAAGAGAAAATGCCCCAGCAATCGATACTGTCAGCATCACCAGCTAATTCTTCTTCTTCTTCTTCCGAAATTCCAGTACTTTCTGGAAGGCTCCATGATTGGGTTTTCGAGTGCCACGGGTTCTGGCACAACGCGGTGCTGATAATCACGTCTTTCTTGTTCGTTCTGTACTTGGCACTTCAATCCAAAAACAGCTTCCGGAAGCTCTCACATGGCCGCTCTCAAATCATCATCTCCTATTACTGCTCCCTTTGGCTCGTTAGCTTGCTCAACCTTGCTTGGTCAACTTTTCAGGTCTCTCACATTATGACTCTTTCGTATTCCTTTGTTTGTTATTGAAATTAATTTTGATGCATCATCAACCATGTTTTGACTTGTACAGTAACTGGCTTAAAAAGTAACTAATCTATGATTAGTCTATGCTGAAACTGAAAGACTCATATTAATCAGCACATTATATTTTGAAGTGATGTTTTAACTTGAGTTTGTGTATCGAAAAAAAAAAAGGGGGTAAAACGAGCTTTTGGAAGTGTTTTTGTTGAACTCCAGTGGATTTCAGATATTTGTGGTGCTGACCAGAGAAAATGGTTCACTGTTGCTGTCTAATGCTAAGAAGAGTCTGAATGAGCCGATCTAAAGAGATTTAAGCATAGATCGGCTGAGTTTAGATATGATTCTTGACCAAGGCTTTGTTGTTTGGTTTTGAAGTTTTAATTCTTTTCGGCAATTGTAGTTGAAGGAATATTTTGATTGTAAGGTGTTTAAAATATATAAACCAAGTGAAATCAGGAAAGGATTTGTGGCATTGGTGATTGAATATTAATGTTTGAGAGGTAAAATTGTTTTAATTCTCTGTTGAGGTACAGTCATGGGAGTGTTCTCCTGGAAAGGAGCTGGCGTGGAACTTGTTATCCTTGTTTACTACATCTGGAATGCTGTTTCTTGAAGTGAGCCTGCTCGCTTTCTTATTTGAAGGGAATAATGCTGCCGGCTTAGAACCGTTGACAAGGACTTTTGGTATCTCGGGAATTGTTGTTGGGTTTGATATATTGTTGAAGGTAATTCTTTGTTAAAAATTTTCCCAGCTAGAAGCCTGCTTGTACTTGTGATTTGCATAAGAATCAATTGTGGCATCTATTTTCCCTTTTTCTTAGGCTATATATCTGTTTGCATTTGGGATACCTTTGTTCATCGACACCAGTGACAGTACTCACCACACGAAGTGGAACTTGTGGGTCATCCATAAGCTGGTGCTCACTGTTATTTATGGCTTCATATTGTTCATGTATCACTCCAAGTGGAGAGAGAGATTACCTGGTGAGTTTAATTGTCTGTATTGTTGCATCATGTTCGTAATTAGTCTTATTATGATTGTGTTTGCTTACCTTCCTTTGCTTTGTTTTTTGTTGCAGCAAGGCCTGCGTTTTACAAGTATGTTACAATCATGTTCATCTTGAATTTTCTTGCATTGTTTGCTTGTGGCCTTACTGGAAGTGGCACTGCTTTCGGCTTCTGGTGAGATTTTACTGTATAGCTTTGCATATTGAAAAATTCTTGGATGGTCACAATTCTAGTTACTCTATTCATATCTATATCAATACTCACAAAATGGTTGATGAAACCCATAAATAAGGTTGAATAAAGCTAATGAAACCCATTTTTATTGTGTCTAACTTTGAGTTGTTAGATATCAATGCAAGATTCTCTCTATTGCAGACTTGAAATTCTTTCAAGCTTTCTTTTCTCCAATGCTGTGTTAACTTTTGTAATTTTGTTTGCAGGTTGTATCGTTTCACAGTTGTTTGTTACCATGCCTTTTATCTTCCACTTCTGTATATAACATTTCTGGCGGACTTCTTCCAGGTTACAGTTCCATTCACATGATAACCTCCATGATACTTGTTTTTTTCAGTAAATTACCATTTCCAACTACGAAAGATTTAATCGCAAACAATTTTAATCATAAAAGATGTAAATTAATTTGATACCTATCAAAGGTTGGATTAGTATGACAAAACTACCCACAACATTTGGCAAAACTATTCAACGAACTGCTGATTTTGGGTAGCTTTCTCGAACAAACCCAATCTTGGATAGGTATTAAGTTATTTTACAACTGTCATGGTTAGAAATTTAGAATTGTGGGTGTTTACATTTTTAAGGTTAGAATATGCCGTTTTTGCACTTTTTTTAAAAAAATATTTCTGCTATAAATTCTCATGTCTGTTGTTTGTAGTTAGAAACTAAGTATTCCTTAATTTGTTGACGTGATAAGCATTGTTATTGTGTTTTGATTACAGGAGGAAGATTTGCACTTGGAGAACGTTTATTACTCTGAAATGAAAGATGCTGGTTTCTTTGAAACTGATTGGGAGTGAGGTGCTATCATTTGTTCAAATATGGCCTCAAATGTACCAATTGCAGCACTTGCTGCCAGTTCTTGAAATGTATTGTAAATATGTTAGTTGGTCGCATTATGTATAATAAAGAAATTGTTGTTAATACGTTATTTACCAGAATGTGAGAAAAAGTAATTATCGTGTTCTGTTAAACGTTATTTTCAACAAGACTTTCTACTTTTCATTGTGCACAAGCTACCCAGTTTCTTCATTGAATAGGATGTCATGTCACCAACTTAGGACTAATGAATAGGGTGTTCACGGGCATGGATTACCCGACCAAATTGGTTCTTACCTTTTATGGGTAATTGGGTGTACTCATGTCAAATCCAATTAAATTCGACTTTAATGGCTTCGGATATTGGTTTTGGGTGGCAGACAACTCAACTATCTGATTAAATTTATATTAATTTTAAAAATAAAATATAATGGGTATTATACAATACTAGCGACTTCACAGGTACAACCGTTTTTCTATTGTTTCTAAAGGATATATTTAGGAATATATTATTTACCTTTTAATAATTTTGATGTTGTTATATTTTATGTATTATTATTGTGTTTGAAAATAAAATTAACAATAAGTAAGTAATATTACACATTCAAATTTCACCAACCAAGCTCAGATAAGATAAAATAACAACTCTCACCAACATTGCGTGAAAACATGCGCTTTCTCTTTCCATTAGTTTGTGCAACTGCTTCATCTTTTCTTCCTCCTCATCATCCTTCTTCTTCTTCCTGTCACCATCGTTGCAGCCACATTCTTCTTCTTCTTCTTCTTCTTATCCACTGCTATGTTCTTCTTCTTCCTTCACTTTTGTTGTTTTTTTTTTCCAACAAAAGAGAATCGATTTTTCAAGAAAAATGAAATGGGTTTCGTTGAAAAATAGAAACGCATTTCTTTAAAAAACAGAAACAGATTTTTTTAAAAAGGAGAAACGGATTTCTTCTCCTCATCTTCTTCTTCATTATCATCATTTTATTCTTCTTCTTCTTCTCCTCCTCCTCCTCCTCTGATTTGTTCCTCTTCCTCTTCTTCCTCCTTTTTCTTCCTCACTATATTATCTTTTTTTTTCTTCTTCAATGGTTTATCCTTCTTTTTCTTCATCTTCTTCTCTCTTGTCAATGCCATCGTGATTGTTGTTGTCCTTCTCGTCATCCTTGTCGTCATTGCCACTGTCATCATCATCATCGCTGCTATCATCGTTGTCGTTGTCGTCGTCGTCTTCTTCTTACTGTGCCGAGGGAAAGAAAAATAAAATTCCCTAAAAAAAGCGAGAAACACGTGCGTGAATGTGTAGAGCTTGGCTGGATTTGGTTGGCAAAATCACTTAGTTGTGTATAATTCTTGAATATCTATCTTATTCTAAAGTAACATAAATATTTAAGATTTAAAAATGGTGGTAATATAATTTTATTAAGATAAAGTAAATATAGTATTAAATACATGTTATTTATTTAAGGAGAAGATGAATTGTATTTAAATGTTATCGAATTTTATGTTTGTCTTTTATATTGTTTTTAGTGGTAGGCCAAAATATGAATCAATATTTGAAGAAGCATTCATCTCTCTACAAATAGTAAAAAGAAGAAAATATCATATGTTTGTTCTTTTATTTTTAGATATGAAACTAAGAATAATAAAACAAAATATGATAATTTAAAAGATGTATGTCGGGTAAACTTTTTTGCAATTTTTCATACATTTTTTTATCCTTAGCATCTTGAGTTTTGAAAAACTGTCAAATTAATTGACCATAAAAGTAAGACATCAAAATATATTAATTAAATTTTTCGTTAGTGGAGAAGAATATTAAATCGTGTAGTATAGGTAGATAATGTATTAATAAAAAATTTTAAACTAATTCTTTAAAAATAATACAATATTCAAAAACAAAAAGATATTAAAGTATGATAAAAGAAAATCATTGGATTGTTATTATCCGTAATAGTATCATAATGTAAATTTACAAACATAATTTACAAAATAATTACCTATAAAAATATTATTAATTTTATTTATTATCTCAATCATATTTAATTTCGAGAAAATATATTTAATAGACTCTATTTCTATGAATAATTCTACTGGATTATAAAATATTTTAATTTTTTAATGTTATATTTAATACTATAAATTATTATTGGAGCATTTATAAATTCTAGTATTGATTTCAACTTTATTTTAGATCCCATAGGATACTATATCAATATTTGCCTTACCACATGCAATTTGAAACTAAACTTAGAATTTGTCATGCTTGTTTTTAATTCAATTTAAATTTTATTTAATTATTTTTTTTAAAATTAATTATACAATTACCAATATGTTATTAACTTTTTATTAGGTGGTATCGCCATTTCTTATAACTAAATCAGTTTTATTTCATCAATCAATTTGAATTCAAATTTTAGATATACTCTCTCTTTTCATTGTTTTCTCTTTTTTAGTTTATTATAATTTTGTTTGGGATACCTCTTCTTTTCTCATTATGCTTTTATGACATTAAGGCGGTAATTGTCATTTTTCTTATTAATGAAATTCTTTATTATCTTTGTTAAAAAAAAAATCAATTCAAATTTTAGTTTCAAACCAATTTATTTGTTAAAGGAATTGAAAGTAATACTCTAAAGTAGCTATACTATAGTTGTATTTAATCTTTTTTTTTTCAAGATTATTAACTTTGATTTTTCTCACACTTTATTTTTTTTTTGTTTTATCATTATCTATATCTATACATACATATTTCTAGCTATCATTGTCTCACTACCGTTACTCACAGAAAAAAAAAAAAATTGTGTCACTATTATTATTATTATATTGTCTTGTTCATAATTGCCGTGATAAATGTATATGTACTCAATGGGTACTTAATCAACATGTTGAAAAATTTTATTATAAATAGTTACGCATCTATACAAATTACATCATATAAATGAATATTCAACCACCATTTAAGTATTTATTTCAAAATTAAAATTTTTTTCTTTTAAAAATTCTATTTTAATTATAATCAAATATATTTATAAGATATGAAAGGCTATATTAAGATTAAAATTAAATTTCCTTAAAATAATTAAGATTTTTTTTCTTCAAAAATTTGATTATAACCTCGACCTAAATGGGAGAAGAGTTCATGAATTATTTTATGTTCAATTAATTAATCTCCTATGAGCCAAAACCCATAAAAAAAAAACAAATTAATCTTTACATATATAGGACCTAGAATATTACATTTACAAAAATTATAACTCTCTATATTCTTCTGTTTGTTACTCATCTAGAATTCTCCGTTTTCAAAGAATTGGTGTCGACTCTCGTATTTTATTCCAGTTGTACTCATAGTGACTATCCGTGTGAATAATAATGGAGAAAAAAAATTAGTGAAAATGTAAAAAAAATATAATGATATAAGAGAGTATAGACAACATATATAAAGTAGAATAACAATAAACGTACAAAAAAATTGTTCTAGTGGTAAAATTATGATAACTGTACTAAAAACTGCACATCTCTTTAAAATATTTATGAACTTATTAAGAAACATAAAAGTCCTATTTGTTAAAAATTGACCACCCTTCACCAAATTAAATGAATAAATAAATAAAATGATTACAATAAAGAAAAAAAAGAGTATATGGACAGATACTGCTTTTGTAAGAGTACAATTCACACACAAAATTTCACATTTTGATATTGTTGCTTCCAAATAAAAGAGGATGGTTATTATTGAACTATTGAAAGGTTTCAATAGAACAAATAGAGATTAAATGAAATCTCTCATACATTGGCATGATGTATACAAATAAGAAGATACTTCTCACGGAAAATGATTTGTGATTTAAATTTGCATTTTTCATACAATAAATGGGAAACAGTCCCGCTATTCCCACACCCTTTTACTAAACACCAAATTGACATCCTTTTAAAAATAGCTTGTTTGTTAATTGCATTTGGTCTATTTTGAGTACTAAAATATATAATTAATTAATAATAACAGTATTTTATACGGGTATAAAATGAGTGTTTATTAAAAGGATGTGTAAATAGCATTATTCAATGAAAAATTGTGAACCGCAGAAAAAAAGAGCGATAAATAGTGTGGTAGTGGCTGAATGAAAAACTAACCAAAAAAAATAAAACTGTCTTTTAAAATGGGATTAATGGGTTTACTAAAATATGATTTTTACCATTTTGTCCAAACATTTTATTTATGAAAGTAAATTATTTAAGGGTAAATATAGTCTAAGAAAATTAGACATCACAACTTTGGTATTGACTTTATATATTGTTATAGATACATACAATATAATTTATGGCTTTATGCTTAGCTTTTGTTTTTAAAACACGTACTTAGTTACTCTGGTTTAGCATCCGAGTGCTCCTTTTCGTGGTTGGAATTCCTAGCTCAAACTATACAAGTTTAGAGCGATATCTAAATTGTTCCTTAATCATTTTTTGTATTAGATAAATTAATCTCCATTGAAAGAATATTGATTAATTAGACTGTAATTTTTGTGAATATTAGAGTAATAGGTAGGAAAATAAATTTTAGAATAAAATCCAATACAGCGCTTAACCATTTTTAATTTGGATAACGTCACCTTTAATGATTCGAAAATCTCAATTCGACTTCAACCATTTAAAAATTTGGACAAATAAGCTCTATAAAACCGATTTACGAGTTTAGAATTTAGGATTAATAAACCGATTTTAAAGGCCTATTTGTCCCAAAAAAAAAAAAAATCCAAATGATATGAAAGAGCAATTTGAATCTTGGGTGGCAACCTCAATGAGTAGGGGAGTAAACTGTGAGTGATTGGATTCTATGCAGTGATTTGAAATATTTGGTTGAGCATGAATGAAATTGTTTTTCAGAATAAATGAATAGAGAAGGAAGGAGTGGTATCCAGATCATTTGCTAATTGTGAAGAATTGCATGGAACGAGCTCTCATTGTGGACGAGGATGATGGAAATAATACACTAGTTATAATAATGATATTAAGAAAAAAGAAAGCAAATGATTCTAAAATAAGTGGGAATGAGATGTTTGATTTTATTACCGAGGAATTTTCTATCATCAGTAAAAATTAATTTAATGTAACCAATAAATCTAACTATTAATGTATTTATATATATTAATTTAAAAATCTTTTTTTATTTTTGGTAAACACTAATCTAAATTCTTGGTAAACACTAATCTAAAAATCTGAATGTAAAATATTATATAATATAGTATTACAAGTCCCACATTAACTAAAGATACGGCCTCTTGAGAGCTTGTGAGTGTGAAGCATTCCTTACCTCTTGAGCTAGCTTTTAGGATTGAGTTAGGCCCTCATAATCTCAATTCTAAGATGGTATTAGAGTCTATCCGATCTAGGCCACCCACCAATTCATACTTGTTCTAGATGATAACGTACAATGTTAAATTCTGTTGTGTACTGCTTTTTTTTCTTTTTGGACTGAGCTGTGTATTGCTTTTTTTTTTTTTTTTGGACAAAACTGTGTATTGCTTAAATAATATAAGAATGTTATGTTTTTTTTATTTTTTGAAAAGAATGTTATGTTGAAAGTTTCAGTCAACTATTTGGGTTTCTGCAAACTACAAAAATATCAATCAACTTTGTTGCTTCTTTTTTTCCCCCTCTGGTTTCTAGTTTTCTTTCATTCGGCGTTGGTTATTAATGCTACCATAGATAGGGCTGTTAAAATTGGCTAAATCCGTTGGGTTAATCCGTTTATCCGTGAAAATAAATGGATGAGTCCCGCCCGTTTAAAAGAAAAATCGTTTAAAACCGGCCCGTTTAAACCGTTTTTTTTGTGGACTTAAATGGGTAAATCCGTTTGTCCAATAGGCCACCCGCAAGACCGTTTATTTTTTATTTTATTTTATTTTTTATGCTTGCGAAAAAACATATCATTTTTAACAAAATTTTTAAGCCCGACATAAAAAAAAATTTTAAGCCCAAAATAACTAAACTATATATGCCAACAAGCCCGTGTGTTAAAGACCCAAAGATTAA
>JASCZI010152665.1:0-13302 GCA_036250425.1 Stylosanthes scabra | reverse complement strand
TTTATAACTTGTTAGCTGTTTTAAAGCTTAGTGCATGCTGTCAAACTTGACCTTTGTGCACTAAAGTGATGATAACTTGAGCTAAAGAGGTCCAAACGATGTGGTTTTTGTTGCATTAGAAAGCTAACATCTAGAGCTTCAGATTGGTATATATATGTCTATAGTTGACATTTATTTTTCACCGTGAAAATACAGTAAAAGTCGATAGTAAAAAATTCAAAATTTTCATAACGGCTAGTTTGACTTTTTGGCTTTAACCTATACCATTCACACCCAACGTTCCAAAACCTTTGAGCATCTATAAATAGATGGTTTTGAGCTCATTTAAATACACAACACTTGCACCAAACCTTCTTGTTATTATACTTGATTTCTATATCAATTTCAAAGTGTTTTATGCACTAATTTGAGAGATACACAATATTTGGTTCATAGTTCTTCAATTTGTAATATCATACTCTTGTTAGAGAGCTTCCAAAAATCATTTTGTTGATTTGTATGATAAGAGATTGGTTCTCTTATTGTTAGAGTTGAGAGATACAAACACTATATTCGATTTAGATAAGCACTCAAGGAAATTCTTGAAGTTGGGAATACTTCGAGTGGAGTGGCTTGTCGTGAGAAGTCGTGAGGTGTTATAATCTTAGACTCAAGATTGTAAAAGGTTTTTCAAGCACCATTGAAGCTTGATAATAGTGGAACTTCTCAATAGCGATTGAGAAAGAGTGGACGTAGGTGAAGATTACGCCGAACCACTATAAATCTTGTGTATCAATCTCTATCCCTTATCTTTTACAATTCCGTTATTTATTTTCACAAGCATCTTTGCTAAGTAAAAGCTCCATATAAGTACTTAAGAAGCGGCTTAAGTCCTCGGAAAAATACTAAGCAAAAATACTTGAGTTATTTAATTTCAAGTCTTTTAAATCTATATCAAGTGTTCTTGGAAACTACAAGCTCCTTATAAGTGGCTAGGAATTGACTTAGTCTCTTGGAAAAATACTAGTACAAGCACTTGTATTGTTCATTATTCTTAGATATTTACGTTTCCGCAAAAATTATTCATTGTTGTTGAAATACTCAATTCACCCCCCCTCTTGAGTATCCGTGCTACGTGACTAACAGAAGCCACCTTGCCCAAACCATCCAACAAATCTACATCAGCCTTCGCTTGGAAGTGCTCATCAGCCACCATAGGGAAAGGAAAAGCCTCAGACCATAGAGAGTTGACACCCCCACCATTCTCAAACCCGTGGAGCCCTTGCTAACTCTTCACAAAATAAGCAACATCCTCCGAAACCACGCCCTTCCCATACTTCTTCCCCTCCGTTAGGTCTATCACCCTCTTCAGACTAATCGGATTTCTCTTCCCAGATGGCTTGTTCACCTCACTCCCCTTTTCAACCTTCACCACATGCGAACTAGACAACTCCCTTTCAGCCCTTTGTTTGAAGAAAGACTTCAAACTGGCAGTGTTACAATCAGGAACCTTCGTCTCTGCAAAACAAAACAATACACACAACATGTCAACATCAAAACACAGAGCAAACATAACTACATACTATTATACCATCAATCTTACCCAAATATTTAACCACCATACTCCTCTCACTTTCCCACTTTAACAACACAGAAGTAGTCAAAATCTTCCCACCTCTCAGATTCTCAAAAAGAAACTCACTAATACCCGCTTCCCTCTCACTTAATTCCTCTACACCTAGACACTGAACCGGCTTCCTACACCAGTACAAAGGAAACTTTTGTAACAAGTTCTCATCCAAGAAGAAGAGCATCACATCCTCTGGCGACCTCACTTTTATATAGAAATTCTTGAAATCCCTATATGTAGCTTTAAAAAGAGAGAACACCGTACGCCCTTGATGAGAACTCAACGTCACCCACACTCCCCTTTCCACACCCTTGGCCTGAAACAGGTAAAAGAATAAACCCAACGATGGCTCCTCTTGCAAATACTCCATCAACACCTCAAACGCTCGGATAAACCCCCAAAAATTCGGATGAATCTGGGAAGGAGCACAGTTAAGTTGCCTCAGCACGGCACACTCAAACTCCGTAAAAGAAAACCGCACCCCAATCTTTGCAAGCACACAGATGTACATAAAGAACCAATCTGCAGCTTTGCCTTCATGACAAACCCTCTCCAGAGCTGAACAGGGCACAAACTCGACCTTCACATTCTGCCCCTTCCGAACCCACAACAATGGCAAACCCAGCTGATCCACACTTTCCTTATCGGTGAACAAAGAAGGAAGACCCAACACCGCCTCACTCACCCACTCATAACCACCCACAGACTCACAACCCGCAGCCATTTTTTTGCCAAAACAAGAACAACAAGGAAGAATAACCAACAGCGAAAGAAAGCAACAGAGAAGAAAGAATAGTCACTGACCTTTGGAACTCATCCTTGCCTAAGCCCTTTTTCTCTTTCTTTATTTTCCGTTAGAAATTTTTAGAAAACACCAAGACCCACAATAAACCCCAAACTCTTCAAATAACAAAGGCTATCCTCGTCATCTCAACCCCAGCCGTTAGATCAAACTAAAAAGGAAATTCACTTTCCTAAATCCAACGGCACACCACCCCACACCTACAAACGTGCAACACTAAAGACTCCTCATTTATGCCCATCATGTCATAAACGATTTTCCACGTTTTTCTCCACTACCCATTTAATACCCACTCTCAGCTCCTCACCACATCCACTATCCCATTACTCTCAATTAAACTTTTTTCTTTTTTCTTTATTATTATCAAACACTTACCAACCCATATTGTCAGCCCATCACACCTTTAACCCAACTCATTCCCTTTTACCCATTCAATCTCAACCCGTTTTTGATACACAGTTTGGGCTTGGGGCTACTTACCTTCACTTGGGCCAAATCAAAACAAAAAAGCTCAACCTGATATTAAATACAGGTCAAGCTTGGGGGCTATGATACGGCCCATCAAACAATGATTTTTGTATCAAACATGAATAGGGCCCAAGTCACATGAAGCCCAACATCCCAAACAACACATGTTACAAATACAAACAGTCAAGATAAGCTCAGGTAACTAACTCATTTAAATTAAATTAAATTAAATGAGGTAGCTAAGGCTAAGAAACTAACAGATCAACACCATAATTATAGGGATTTGATTCCATCAAATCCCCACAGCTTGAAAGTTAATTAAACCTACTTTCTAAGTCTATAAATACATTTAACTTAGTCTCAAGTCAGGTATGCTCTCAGACTCTCTCTCATATTTAACTATTTCTCTCTCTCATATATCTTGCTGACTTGAGCGTCGGAGTGGCCTTGCAGGTCCACTCCCATGCCGTTCCAAGCTTTGATCGCCGGAATCTACCCTCTTTGAAGCCTCCGTCGAGCTCTTCCCTTCGAAGAGGTCCTCCTTTCCAACGACTTAGGACAGAACAAATAGGATTCATCTTCATTTGTAAATCCAAATCCCTTACATTTAGATTTTCACATGCTCTTCTTTTTCTGAGAAATTAACAACCACACGTGGATCTAAGTCAAAGTAAGTGTTCGTTTGGATTGGTTTTTTTTAAGGAAAAAAATAATTTTTATTTAAAAAAGATTTTTTTTATCAAATTTGAATCATTTGGATGTATTTTTTAAAAAAAGTAAAATAAAAATCAATTTTTATTAATAAAAAATCCTTTTAAATAAGACATAAAAAGAATAAGACGTTTTTTCAAAAAATAATCCAAACTGAACCTTAGTCTTTTCTCTCCTCTTTGGGTACCTAGTTTCCAAGGAGCATCAACAACAACAATAAGTATATGAAATAGAGTGTAATATTATGTAAACCTAAATTCAATAATAGAACCATTATAACAGAACCACAAAACCACTTAGAGCATTCATTATCCTGTTCTTCCACAGCACAAGTTTTAAAGCTAACTACTTTCTTCAAAATTCACCCACTTGAAAATTATTCTTTAAAATGACTCAAATTTAAAAATTGATGATTATCCACTAATTCTAACGAAGGAAAGAATCTTAAGTATTCGAAAAAATTGAAAATTTATAACTATTGAAGTAAAAGAAGAAGCATGCACAAGAGAGAAGGTGTTACTGTTGGAGCAAGGAAAACAAGGGGTGAACAAGAAGAATGTGGGATTTTTAAAGTGTGTTTGTGTGCAAATCTTAACCAAACAAAATCTTGAGGTGGAAAAAAAAAAAAAAAAAGCAAAGAATTAAAAACTGGTTCAATGATTTAAATATTCGATAGAGGTCGAATGGAAGTCATATTGATTTATTTAAATATATAATAAAATATTTTAAAAATAATATAAAATTATTTAAAATATATTATTATTATTATTATTATTATTAAAACCGGTTTTTATTAAAAATCAGTCCAATTTTATTGATTCACCAATTTTCATCGATTTTTTATAAATCAATTTTTATACTTGAATCGAACTGAACAAGGGACCGATTCCCATCCTCAAAGGGACCGATTCCCATCCTCAAAACACTCTGAATAATTTTAAAAAAAAATAGCAAAAGAATCCCAAAATCTATAACATTCATAAAGAGGCTTATATCTTCTTTTTTCAGGAAAAATACCACGATCCTCTTCTACTCAAAATAATCTCATCTCCACCTGCGAAAAAAATTTAAAATATGACATTACTTTATCAAAATAAACTGAAAGAGTTCAAGATGATTAGTGCAGTGATAACCCTAGAAATTAGGAACATCTATCATAGAGAGGGAGTCTCGAACTCAATGCAATTGTTCCTTGTTTTTTTTTTTGTCCAACCGTTAAGTTAGTTGATATGGAAACAACATATATTTCACAATTGAGCTTCTTCTTTTGGTTCAAGAATAAAACTTCACATTTGGTTTTTTTCATATCGTTACAATTCCTCTTTTGATAACCTTAATTTAAGATTGGCCAGCAAAAACCTCTGGTACATTTTGTAGTTCAATCTTCTTTAAATGAGTATAATATTGTTGAATTTCTTTTTTTGAAGATCTTGTAATGACATTTTAGAATTTTCTACTAGAAGATAATTCATAATTTTTATCACCAAATATAAGAATATTAATGTTTGTATCTTTATTATATATATTGTTCTGTTATTATCAGTATCATGTTATATCCTATCACTGAAAATAAACACAACTTTAGAATTCAAATTAGTTAGCGGCAATTTATTAACTCTTTCAATAGTGAAAACAGAATACATATACAAATGTTAATGTGTTACAAATTGAGACACAAAGATATTAAATTGATTTTATTATTTTAAATAAGTTTTTTTTTTAAAAGTAGGGTGTTTTGCTTTATAACTGCTTGGATGCTTCTTCCATACGTAAGAACAGGCTGTGATATATGATAATGTGCACCAAGTATGGATGTGGTGTTTGAAGTTTGAAGGGGATAAGGAGTTGAATCCCCAACAACTCCCCAACGTCAACTATTAACCAACGCCCTCTTTTACAAACAAACCACGTATTCTGCATTCCATCCCCACAAATCCACCTGCGCCCCTCGTTTCATCGCCCCCCTTCTTTCTTTTCTTTTTTCTTTTTCATTTTCACCCCCTATTGGCTAATGGCTATATCCCCCACCATCGCTTGTTATTTTATTGTTTGAATTAGTTATTTTAGCTTTTATAATTCTTTTTTATTTCAACAAAATTTTAAAATTATCTTTGTTTTTATGTTTATAAATTATAATCAAATATTTCTAGTAATTAGTAGTGACATGACACATTGATACTTAACCTAGCAAAAATTATAATCAAATTTTAAAACTATCTTTGTTTATCTTTATAAATTATAATCAAATGTTTCTACCCTCCCCTTATATATACCTACATTAATCAACACTTCCTCTTCACTACTCTCCAATTTTCTAGTACAATTCACATGACTATGGTCATCAACATCACAAAAACAATAATTACTAACTAATTAACTACTCCAATATGCATATTCAAGAGAAGCAGCAGCAACAAGAAACATGGTCGGAGACAGAGAGCACGGGAAGCCGCCAGGGAACCCGAGTGGGCTTCAGTGGGCCTCTGAGCGGCCCAATAATGCCGGCCCACAAGAGAAGTGGCAGCAGCAACAAGAACAAGAGCGCTAGATTCTCCGACGACGAAGACAACGAGATGGTGGAGATCACCTTGGACGTCCGCGACGACTCAGTGTCCGTCCAGAACATCCGAGGTGGCGACTCCGAGACCGAGTTCCTGGCCAGCAACCTTGAGAAACGGCCATCGTCTCTCGGGAAGCGGCTGAGGCAGGTGTCTCAGGAGCTGAAGCGCATGACATCCGCCCCCAAAGCCTTCAACAAGGTCGATAGGAGTAAGTCGGGGGCGGCACGTGCGCTTCAGGGTCTGAAATTCATGAGCAAGAGTGTTGTTGATGGGAGTGATGAGGGTTGGTTACAGGTGGAGAAGAGGTTTGAGGAGTTGAATATTGATGGAAAGATGCCAAAGACGCGGTTCAGCCAATGCATAGGTATATATATACATACAAATGAGTATGAAAATTTTTGTTATATTCCATCTTTACATGCATTCTGTTATATTATATTGTTCTTAGCTTCAATTATTGTTTATATTATTTTGAATATGGTGATTATTAGACATGTCTGTTATTAACGTAAATAGTCACGTTCCATAACTAGTACTAGTGTTCTTGAAACTAACAATAATGTTGATTTTGAATAACTTGCATTGGATCGGATAAATAGGAATGCAAGAGTCAAGAGAGTTTGCTGGTGAGTTATTTGATGCATTGTCTCGTCGTGGAGGAATAACTTCATCTTCCATAACCAAGAGCGAGTTGCGTGCATTTTGGGCGCAAATTACAGATCAGAGCTTTGATTCAAGGCTTCAAACTTTCTTTGACATGTAAGCATTATATATTCATTTCTTCATTTTTGTTCAATCTTTTCACTTTGTAGTTTGTACTAACAAAAGTGCTTATTACTTAACTAATAGAAATGGCCAAGAGAAATATTTTTTTTAGTGGCAAAATTTATATATTTGCTATACATAATGTTAAGGAATTATTATTATTATAAATTTATTATGAAATTTATAAATAATATAATAATAACAGTTATTGAATATATAATTTAATTTTCATACGCTATAGACATTTATATAGATAACAAATCATATGTAGTCATAATAAAATATAATTAATTTCTTACTTTACTATTTAAAAATTAATACATGAATATAATTGAAAATTAATATAAAGCTGTTTATATATATAACAAATTAAATTATTATATCTAAATAATTTAATAATTTATTCATCATGCTCGTTATTAACTCACTTTTTAGATTTTTTAGTCATGAATTATTAACTTATTTAGATTTATTTATAATTTACAGTACAGTTTGACAGCACGGAAGAGTGGTTTTATTGGCTTAAAGAAAAGGCCAATAAAAGCATTTGGATTAACCCATCCATATGCATAATACTATAGTCTATAGTAGTGCCAAAAGTTGTTGGTGCTCGGTTTTTAAATAACAAATATACTAATAAATAGAATTGCCACAGATTGTGTGGACTTTGATCGTAAATTATTGGTGGGAAGTATAAAATTAACAATAATATTATACACGACCAAATATTTTTAACAACTAAGTTTAACCAAGCTAAACATTCACACGCGCCTATTATCTATTTTTGGTTAGTTATTTTTGTATTTTTTAAATTAGCATCCCTAAAATTTCGCATCATATCAATTTCGCCTCATTCCTTTTTTTCTCTCATAATCGTTCCTCAGTTTTTTTTGTCAGTGTTCTTCGCACTCCTTTTTCTTCCCCACTCCCTTTCCATTATTTTTCTTCCTCTTCTCATCATTCTTCTTCTTCTCTGTCAACTCCTCATGCTTCTTCCGATGACGATGACGGCGACGGCAGCGACGGCGGCGACAACAACAAAGAAGAGGAGAAGGACAATGAAGACGAAAACAATAGGAAGAAGAAGACCAAAATCACATAAATAGAAGGAGGAAGAGTAGGTGTAGCAGATGGAGTACAATTGATTACATTTTAGTACTAACTTTCATTAATTCAAAATCCGTTTCTATTTTAATTAAAATTTCGTTTCTATTTTCATTCAAAATCTGTTTCTATTTTCGTGAAAATTCAATTCAATTTTTGTGAAAATCAAATTCATTTTTTAATTCAAAATCCATTTCTGTTTTCATTAAAAATCCGTTTCTCTTTTCATTCAAAATCCGTTTCTGTTTTCAGTCAAAATCCATTTCTGTTTTCATTAAAAATCTGTTTCTATTTTCAGTCAAAATTCGTTTCTGTTTTCATTAAAAATCCATTTCTCTTTTCATTCAAAATCCATTTCTATTTTCATTCAAAATCCGTTTCTGTTTTCATGAAAATCCAATTCAATTTTTGTGAAAATCAAATTCATTTTTTAATTCAAAATCCGTTTCTGTTTTCATTCAAAATCCAATTCTCTTTTCATTCAAAATCCGTTTCTGTTTTTTCAAAATTCGTTTCTGTTTTCATTACAAATCCGTTTCTGTTTTCATTACAAATCCGTTTCTGTTTTTCTAGAATATCCAATTCATTTTTTCATCAACAACAACAGCAGTAACAACACCAACAACGTAAACAATGGAGGAAGAAGAAGAAGAAGATGAGGACGCAGAAGAAGAGAAAGAGGGAAAGAACAAAGAAGAGGAAGAAGAAAAAGACAACAGTAATGACAACAAAAATGACGGCGGCGGCAACAACGACAACGATGATGGCGGTTGCAGCGACGATGACGACGGTTGCAACGAGAAGGATGAGGAGGAGGCGCTACTGTAGAAGAAGAAGAAGCTGCGCGTTGTTGCTGCTGTATGAACTCGCATTTGCGTTTCTGAATTTTGAGAGAGTTATAGCGCGTGGAGTGTGTGAGAGTGGGAAAAAGTCACTTGGTTGGACTTGATTGGGGTAAATGCTTGAATGTGTAATATTACTTTAAAATTAAATACCATTTACATTTGGGGGAATTTGCGTGTTATTAAATTATGCATGATCATTTGCTAATTATTCATATATAGAAACTTAGACTATCTGATTAGCAAATTTCAAGTTTCAACGATAGGTCCCAGCAGGATTTATACATTCCAAAATAAAGATAGCGTATTTGATGATAATTAATTTTCTTAAACTACTCTAGGTTATTCAATGAGACATAAACGGTATTTTAATTAATGCGTACACATACGATGAAGAAAATTACGAATGCTTATCCATATCAGGGCTTGTTTGGGCGAGTTTCCTTAAAAAGATTTTTTTCGGAGTGATCTTTTTTTAAAAGATCAAAAGTAATTTTTATTTATCAATTGTATTTGGGTACAATAATATAAAAGATCTTTTTTGTTTATTTATTTATCAATTGTATTTGGATAAAAAATATTTTTTGAAAAAAAATTTTTTTTTTACTTTACTAGTACTTTTACTTTTATTTTTACTATTAGAAATTACTCAAACACGTTAAAAAATATAAAAATATCTTTTTTTTGTCAGAAAAAAATCTTATTTTAGCAAAATAATGGCATCCAAACAAACTCTAAGTCAAAAATCAAAAGAGACCAAATAATATTTTAGCCAAAGTGTAAAAAGTTATTGAATCTAGATTTGGTCTACAATCTACAAGCGCTTTTCGTTACTTAGCTTGTTATATTCCTCTGTCTTAGCTAACTCAATGTTTAATAATAAATCATAACAGGGTGGACAAGAATGCCGATGGACGAATTACCGAAGAAGAAGTAAAAGAGGTAATTAATAATTAATGTTTATTTTTTCGTACTTCCTAACGAAACTCATTAACAAATTAAAATCATATTTTATATGTAATATGTTCTTAGATTTATGTCACAAGATAGAGACTAGCTACTACTTCTTGTTGTTGAGGTGTGAACATTACTTATATGATTGTTGCCTGCAGATTATTGCATTAAGTGCTTCAGCAAATAAATTGTTAAAAATACAAGATAGTGCTGAGGAATACGCTGCCCTTATAATGGAGGAGTTAGATCCAAACAACTTTGGATACATTGAGGTTTGTGTTCTCCATTCAAAATAAATTCAAAACAAAACAACAAAAGATATAATGAAATGAAACCGCTTTTGTTAATAAGATATATAACACCTAACACATGCAGCTATTCAACTTAGAAATGCTTCTTCTACAAGCACCAGCAGAATCAGCAGCGCACATAAGCACAGACAGCAGAGTCCTAAGCCAAATGCTAAGCCAGAAGCTGGTACCCACGAAAGAGCACAACCCCATGAAGCGCACCATAAGAGCCCTCCAATACTTTGTTGAGGACAATTGGAAGCGTCTATGGATCTTAGCCCTCTGGCTCTCCATCTGCTCCGCCCTCTTCACATGGAAGTTCATTCAATACAAACACCGCGCCGTCTTCCACGTCATGGGATACTGCGTCCCCACCGCCAAGGGCGCCGCCGAGACCCTCAAGTTCAACATGGCCCTCATCTTATTCCCTGTTTGTAGAAATACCATTACTTGGCTTCGGAGTAAGACCAAGCTTGCCGTTGCTGTTCCCTTTGATGACAACATCAATTTTCACAAGGTATACTAGTAACAATTACTTTTCACTTTTCCTACTCTATATTTTGGGAAAATTTTCAAAAATAAACAATAAAAATGTTTTAATTCTAGAAAAAGATCTTTTAATTATTTAAATCTATTTTTTTTTTTATGAATAATGCTATTTGAACAAGTGGTTTTGGCCAACCAAGTGTAATCAAGTGGTTTATTTCTATACTAAATAAAATATTATTTCGGTGTCAAATAGTATAAAAAAGTGCACCTAAATAAAGTTCTAGTTGACACCGAAATTTAGCATAGAAATAAATCACTTGGTTACACTTGATTGGCGAAAACCACTTATTCACATAGAATTATTATTTTTTTATTTTTGGCATTTGCATCATATTCGCCAAGTGATGAGCAAACTTGAAAAAATACTATTTCCTTAATACGGGTAGACGAATATAGTGGTTTTTCTTTTATTTGCACCAATTTGGCAAATTTGGTGTCCAAGGGACAGCTTGAACTACCTGCACGGAAGCCTTCCCTTCCTGAAAAAACATCATGTTCTTAACACGGTTAGTTATGAGAACATGATGGAAACAATATATTAATTAATTAAAATAGATATATTACATATATTTTAACATAATAATTTTATTACGTATTTTATTAATTAATGTAAGTATTATTTCTTTTTATAAATAAAATACATACTCCCATCAAATTGTTTTAAAAGAATAGGAGTAATTATTTTTTTATTTTTTATTTTTTCATAAGAATAGAGGTAATTCTTTTTTTTTTTTTGGAATTGAGTATAGAGGTAAATATCAGGTGATGCTGATGACCCATTTATAAATGGGCCTCAACTTTTTGAACTAATGGGTCTAAGGTTTTTGAATGATTGGATTAGGTGATAGCAGTTGGTGTAGCAATAGGAGTTGGGCTTCATGCAATTTCACATCTAACATGTGACTTCCCAAGGCTTTTACACGCAACGGACGCAGAATACGAGCCCATGAAGCAGTTCTTCGGTGAGAAGAGGCCCAACAACTATTGGTGGTTCGTGAAAGGAACCGAGGGTTGGACCGGTGTGGTCATGGTGGTTCTCATGGCCATAGCCTTCACTCTTGCTCACCCATGGTTCCGTAGGAACAGGCTCAACCACCTACCTAAGCCCCTCAAGAAGCTCACTGGCTTCAATGCTTTTTGGTACTCTCACCATCTCTTTGTTATTGTCTATGTCCTCTTCATCATTCATGGCTACTTTCTCTACCTCAACAGAAAGTGGTACAAGAAAACGGTACGTCATTCATCAATCATCATAATTAAACTTATAATTATTTTGAATTTTGAAAGCTAAATATTATATAAGGAAGAAATTAATTTGATTTAAGTAATTCAATAATAATTGTGTAGACATGGATGTATCTTGCTGTTCCTATGATGCTATACGCATGCGAAAGGCTAGTTCGGTTTTTCAGGTCTGGCCACAAATCTGTGAGGATTTTGAAGGTACTTATATCTATTATTAATTTATTATTATTAGTAGAATACTAATAAACAATAACGTGTATATTAATCTATACTTTTATAAATTAAATATTAAATAATAATAATTTTCAGATTAGTTGGATTAAGTTTGAAAAAATTCGTGAAGTGAGAAAATAAGGACTTTTTTGTAATTTTATTTTGTATTATATTTTTAGTATTTTCTGTTCTCAATATTTTGTGAAAAATAAAACAATAAAATCTTATTTTTTATTTTTACCTCTTAATTTTTTTTCTCACAATTTTATGAAAATAAAAAATAATCAAAATAAAAACATAAAATGACAATAAAAACTAATAAACACACTCTAAATAATGTACAATAGAGCTCACAAGGCATGATTATCCATTATTTATTATTTTATGAATTTTTTCATTTTAAATAATTTTGTCAGAGTAAAAATAGATAAAAATTTTCATTTATATAAATCTATGGATTTTGAAAAATGAGCAGGTTGCAGTCTACCCCGGAAATGTGTTGGCATTGCATATGTCTAAGCCACAAGGATTCAAGTACACTAGTGGCCAATATGTTTATGTTAATTGCTCAGATGTCTCCCCATTTCAGTGGTATGGTATATGTATATATTCTTGTCACCTTCTTTTATTTCTTTTAATATATACTAGCAATAATAGGTTGATCATCATGAAATCTAACAAAATTATTATTCCTACATTATATAATTTACTCCTTAATTTAGTAATGGACACATTGTTTCATCTTTTCAGTTCATATTATTATCCTGATTTTAACTTTTAACTTTTTGTATAGGCATCCGTTTTCTATTACATCAGCTCCCGGAGATGACTACTTGAGTGTTCACATTCGGACTTTGGGTGACTGGACATCACAGTTGAAGGTCGTTTTTGCCAAGGTGAAATTATATTTGCACACCACATACAAAAATTAATCTGTATTTGGACAACAATTTCTCCATGTTTTAAACTAAAAATTTCATCAAGAAATTAAAGCTTAATTACTACTTTTTTTTCCCCACATGAATGACGCAGGCTTGCCAACCATCAAGTGGTGATCAAAGTGGTCTTTTGCGAGCTGATATGTTACAAGGCAATAACATACCAAGGTGAGCTATAGCCTATATATATATATATATATATATATATATATATATATATATATATATATATATATATATATATTGTGTCT